>VDFB02173352.1:0-18701 GCA_007258455.2 Sequoia sempervirens | reverse complement strand
CAAGGGCTTTCACCTCATATTTCTTTGTCTCAAAGAAATATACACTACAAGGGATTTCACCTGATATTTGTCTATCTCAAAGAAATATACACTACACAAATCTACATGATGATGTGACTCACTCTAAAGCTCCAAGTACTTGCATCAACCTCCTTGCCTCCTTGTCCAAGGATGCATTTGTTGGTTTTTCAAACTCCCTCTAAATGCTACTTCCTCCTCTTCGAAGAAACTAATCGCAATAAAATATACACTACAAGGGTTCACCCCATATTTCTTTGTCCCAAAGAAATATACACCACAAGGGATTTCCCCACCCGACATTTTTCCCCTCACCCCGCAGAAACATGCCACCGTGCTGCTGGCTTTCACCTCATATTTCTCTCTTCGCCCCATAGAAAAACATACACTCAAGCAAGTAATTTCACCTCATTTCTAAATGTCTCTAGTGTAAAGTTATGCGCCACCAACTCAGTCCCAAGGCTGCAAGCTATGTCTCCATGTTTATTCATTTCTCCAGCTGACATGACTTCCTCATAGGATGCCTCAAGCTCTTCCTCCCTTTGAATTCTTTATGCAATCTCTCATCATCATTTTGTTCCCTTGATCCATCTTGGAAGCATTTTAGAGAGATTAATAATAGTTCATAGAATTAAAATATCCTGAAGAGAAATACCAATGCATACATGATTCACTATTCCCAATGTTATTGAATGAATTAAATTATTACCTACATAAAATTCATGATCATTATTCAAAGGTACAAACGTAGTATCACTTATCTCTATTCATTATGTCCTAACAACCATCATCTTCGCCCGATGATGTATCCTGTATTTGCATGAAGCAAACACCTATAGCTCCAAAACATTTCAACAAACTCCTAGAGATACATGTAGCCATAGTTAGAATGTCAGGAATCTCCAATAAAGAATACGTTCAGCAAATACAAGCTCCAACGTGAGGCAGGTGTAATTCCAAATACCCCTTTTATATGACTCTTCTTTGTTGTCTCCAAGGTTGGCTTATTCAGACGATGTCCTTAGCCTCCAAACATTTGATATTATTCTCTCTCAGCTTGTCTTCTAGCAGTGACGAGTTCACCTAGGCGGTGTGGGCACCAAATAGAGATCCACGCACTGACTTAGCGCCTTCTTTCAATGTCAACAACCAGGATAAATCGCAATCCTCCTTCAATGACTGTCGCTCCAACAAACTCAAAGCTCCCTTAATGAAATGAATATCAGAATGTCAAGGCACTAATATTTATGAGCAGCTAAGAAGTTGCGGGAGCTACTATCCTTAATGATGCTTAATTTCCTCTGACTTTTCAAACCCACGACTTCTTTCACTGCCTCCGTGTATCATTCGCATTAATAGATATGAACTGTTGATAGCTACAAAGACAACTCCGTCAATATATCATTCTTGCGATGCCTTGGGTGATTGATAATCGATCTCTCAAACCATATCCTGAATGGTTCTCTTTTAATTCTCGTCAATGTCCTTGCTTGTTCTAGCGCCAATATGACAACATTCAAATTTGTCTTCTACTAGCTACTTATGAGTTGAGTACCGCTAGGTGGAAAGAACCATAAGAAGCTTCAAATTCTCATGATTAATCTTCCTTTCAACATCAAACTTCTCCAGCAATACCAAACAATAATCGCATCGCATTATAAATTAAGCTTAGACTCCATCTCAACATTTCCAACCCCTCATCAATGTCTCAAACTCCTCCTCCTCGAACGCTTAAAACAAATCTAGTCGATTTCTGGAACCCACCGACATACCATGTTAGTTTTAGGATCAGATTTTAATAGAAAGCAAAAATGCAACACATGAACAATAAAACAACAGTTTACCATGGGAAACCCTACTTGAGGAGAAAACCCAAAGAAAAATATAATTCCAATATAATGGACAATAAGAGTAGAAATTTGCTTACAACACAGGCCCAACACAAGGCCGAATTTGATACAATGAATAATAGCACCTCTCCGTGATGCAAAGATACAAATGAATGTGATTGTCCTTGAGAACGGTTTGTTGCTACAAATTGATTTGCTGCTAAGTGCGAACTCCTTCTTGAAGGAATGCGAATTGAATATGAGAATAACTTGATGTGTAAATGAATGATCACCACCTTATATATATACAAAACTAGGTGACTTCAACCAGGTCACCCCTTTAGAGATGAAAAGGTTAAAAAATATTAATTGCAATATAGAGCCAAACCTACTCTTTAAATAAGGAGAAAATATCTCCTCGAAGCTACCAAAAACTAACATTTACATGTTCCTAAACATGTCAATATATTCCTTCTCTCATTATTCG
Source organism: Sequoia sempervirens (assembly GCA_007258455.2). NCBI lineage: Eukaryota > Viridiplantae > Streptophyta > Pinopsida > Cupressales > Cupressaceae > Sequoia > Sequoia sempervirens. Next base: position 16,367 of record VDFB02173352.1, on the reverse strand, counting down.
ACCTCCTTAAAATCATTCTAAACCTCCTATTCATATCCTTAAATTTGCAAAACAACTCACTCAAAATAGCTATATACACCAAAGTGTGTCGTAGAAACCACATTATCACATAGTTTCTCACACATATAACACTTGAAATAACAAACAAACAAATAAAATGAAAACCTCTATTCCATTTCCTTAGCCATATCTTCCCCCTGCACCTCATCTCCCTCAACATAGTGACAAAGAGTATGATCTTATTGAGAAACTTCATAATACTCTAGCTAAGATCTCTCTTTGGGACTTAATTCAAACTTCACCTACCTACCATGGTATGCTCCAAGATGCTTTGTAAAATGTTGTGGTACCACCTTTTGTTAAACCAAATGATGTAGTAGCCTTGTTAGATAGCACATGAAGATAACCAACTTGGATATCACATTCATTCGACATTAATTACCTCCTTAAATTCAAAAGAAACATGACTCTCTAATAAATATTTTTGTTATTAATAAAACTATGGTTAAAGGAATTTCCTTGGATCAGGTCTTTAATTTTTTGGTAGCATTAACCTTCCTTTATATAGGCTTTTAGTGTGGGATGAATCTCTCGCTCAACCTAATGCCTTTACCATCAGGCCTGCAATAATTTCGAAGTAGGGGCAAACCATTGGGGAACAATAACAAGATCTTACAAGTGGGGCCTATATTTTACCGGGTGTATCCTACTTGAAGTGAACGAAGCTAATTTTGGAAATCAATGATGTGCGACATTGGAGAGGGGATTGGAGACGAATAGAGCAATCTGATCCATTCATCAGTGAAATACAAATTTATTGCTTGCCAGCGAATTTGTTGACTGTCCTTGCAATGTGAATGTTGCATCAAAAAATAGCCTTTACAAGCTCTTTTGCATTGTATTTTTTCAGGAAATTGTTGCGGCCTTGCTTGGATGGGTGAATAAAGAAGAGAGAAAAGATGGCTGCAACAATGTTGCCAATAGTTGTCATGAAGCTCTCCAAGTATGTCGGATTCCTGTCATATGTCTTATGAATCTACAAAAAGGAAAAATATGTGTGCATTCAACCTAATAGATGATGTTCTCCTTTGTAGTCAACATCCACATCATGAGATACCATGAAGCAAGAGAGACGAGGAACACCAGAGCTAAGAACGAAGAGTGCCCTTGTCAATTTTTGTGAAAAAAAAGAGGGATATGATTTTCTAGCTTCACAAGATCGCATCTAATACTTGTGAGTGTAGGCGTAAGAATTTCACCACATCTGTTGTGTCTTTGACTTGCCTCCAGTTGAATAAGGTGAAGCTCATTTTTAAGAAACTGGTAGATGGAGAGGGTGTCCACCACCATCATCCACCTAAACTTTTCTTCATCACTGATCTTCTAGTCGTAGAACATCCTAAGTTTCATCATCATCCTTTCTACTTGTGCGAAGAAGTCCTTGATGGGATTGTTTTGTGTTGCAACTCTTGTAGAGTAGAGCTTGTAAAATCCATCTGAGAAAGTTGGCTGAGTCGTTGGTTGTATGGGCTCATGAGTTCTTCTTGCAGGGAGTGGTGGTGGTAATGAACCAAGAGACACCATTTAAGGAATGTTTTCCCTCTAGCACTACTACATAAAGCCCTCGCTTTAAGACACATTAATTTAAGACAAAAATATTAGTTTTGTCTTAAACATATTTTAAGTTTTTTAATTGTCTTAAATTAAGACAATAAAAAAATATTTTTTCTAAAATATTTTTTTTATTTCCCCCTTCTTTTTCATTTTCCCTCCCTCAATGTTTGACATGCATTTTCGTCATGCATTTTCCTTTCTTATGAAACTTCTTCCTTTGAATAACTTGCATAGTATCCAGAAGTCGGAACACACGAGAAGAATAAAAAAACAAGGACAAAAGAACAAAGGCACGAGGAATAGAAGCACGACACGCAGGCACAGAGAACAGTGAAGAGCACAGGGAGCACAAAAAATGGGGGTTTTCCAATAGTGTCAATGGTTTTATCATCAGAAACATAAGGAGCGTGCGAAGCTCTGAGCAAATCGAGGGCATCGTTTATATTCATAACCATTTGACAACATCGCCCTGGTAAGTATCCATACTCTGTAAATAGTTTTCTACTTCTTAATTATTCGACTGTCTGTGTAATTTCTCAAATTTTAATTGTTTCATTTGTTTTTCCTGTTGAAATTATAGGTTTTGAAACCCTACTACAATGCCCCCCAATGGAATTATGCTGGAATGATTGTCTTTAAATATTTAGTAAATCTTTGTATTTTGACACAAATGCTTTCACAGTTTAATATATTTAGGGCCCCAAACTGTCTAGAATAGTTAATTGGAGTGTATTGTCTTGCTACTGTTAATGTTTAAAAAAATTAACTAAAGGAGGATTAAAGCTCTAGTAAGCAGCTAGCTTTCAAAAGGAGTTAAAACCTGCAACTCACTGGAAAAGTCCCTTCGGACGAAATAGACTACTTTATGAGATTGATCCCTCCAGTTCCTTTGAGGCTTGAAACACCCGATCCGAGAAACCCATTGGTTCATTCCTTCATTCATGGTCGGGGAACCTCCACTTCTAAATACTACTATAAGATCAAATGCCATTTACGATTGATTTCAAGGGGCGGATCTCATATCAGAAAAAACCTCTTCACCCCTTCGTAGGCCTTCCAACCTTTATGGTGTCATTCGAAACACCCTCTCCTATTTTCGGCAATAGAAAATCGTTGGTCAGGGGAATTGGTTGTATAGTACCTAAAGATAGTTCGGCCAGAAGGAGAAGTTATTCTTTTGGTTAGGGCCCTATCCCCATCCCCGAAGTAGGATCGGTCAATCTCTTATAATTGGAATATCAACTATGCCAAAATAAAGTTTCCTTTCAAAACTCGTATTTGGAAATCGATCTTGTTTGTTTGTTCCATCTAGAATTCCCCTTGCCAGTTGGTGGAGTCACAGCTGTTTGAGAAACATGTTCAAAATGTGTTTGTTGAAAAGGCTTTAAAAAATTTTAAACAAATGCAAATCAGCATCCTACCTGCCTGCCCTCAAATTGGAGCTTTGGAATAGGGTTTGGACATCTATCAAAGCATAATTGAAAATGAATTTTTTTCTTTTTAGATGTAATAATAAGTGTGGTTTCCAATCACCATAGCCTTCACAAAAATACCAACATAGTGAACCTGACATAAACAAACACTACAGTTGGAAACAGACATTATGAAGAACATATTGTTGTTGACTACCGATAATGCAGCTTCAACCAATAGAATATTTTCTAATTATCTTTAGATTAAAAAATGGAAATCATTTAAAAAAGATCTCCAACATAGAGTTGTGTATAATAATGCTTTTGATATTATTTATTTATTTTTTTGTCCAATAATTATCTTTTATTTGGCAATACTCTTCAGATAGAACTTTATCTGCATGCTTTAATTTGTGTCAATTCTCAGTTTACAGTTATCTGTTACAAATCACATCCTCTACATTCAAAGCATTGTTGAAGAAAGGATTGTCACTTTTTACTATTAAATATCTGATATGAAATGCCCCGTCTTGGATTTTGGGCAGTCAGTCAAAACTATCAACAGTATGGTTTTGGAGACAAGTAGGAGCAGAACTTATCCATGTCTCCATTGAAAAAATTGCAGTGTGCAATTTTTATTTTTTTAAGTTAATGAAGTGCATTATGCTTTTCCTTTGAGCCCTTGATTCCTCTAATTGTATCCCAAAATTTATAAAATCAAAGTACCATGAACAATAAATGCACCAACGTTTGCTCAAGATATTCACTATACCTATGTACCCACCGGAGTCCAATAACATTGCATCTTCCGGGCAAGCAACTTCATGATTTCCAAATTAGTGACTTTTCTCTCAAATGAATCCATTTTGCTTCACCAAAAACCCATTTACAGAGCTCAACTGTATCTAGCCACTTTGACCCCACAAAACCATCAATGATATGAGAGGCTACTCTGCATTATGAGAGACCGCTTCAGACAGTGAGGGTCTCCACTTGACAAAATATTTATCTTTTGAGTTAGCAGCGGGTTTTGGCTTCTCATTTAACTTCTCATCTAAAAGATGAAGCAACTCTTTCAAATCTATACCCATGATAGAAGATGCTTTCGCATAGGAAAATCCTTTGGGTGACAAATTAGCATTTATGTTTTTAGTAAGAACATTATTGGTTTCTACATCTCCTTCTTCAATGCTTATGGTAGCCTCATTAGTAGATTCTTTTGCAGCATCTGTTTCATGCAATAAAAAATCTTCACCAGAACTATTTAGAGGAATTTCATCATTGCAGGCCTCTAGCCTTTCATGATCAAGATGGTCCACAATCAAAGTATTTTCACAAACACTCTCTAAAAGGTCCACCTTATTCTATGTTATTTCAATAAAAAAAGGGGTGCTACATTTGAGATATCATCTTCCCACAGACAAATAGAGCTAGCATCTCTACTTTTGCAGCTATTTGCAATGCTTCAATATCCTTTTAGAAGCAGTTCTAGAATGTCTTGCAGGTATATATCCTTAAAGTATCAAGTTTTTATAATTGCAAAGAAAAATTCTCTCTTAAAAATTGATTCAATTCCTCTATATGTGAAAAATTGCATAGCTTGCCATTTGTTTGACAACAGTAAATTCCCATGAACTACTAATGAGCAGAACCTCATATTGTCGTTGTTATAACAGGCATGGTATAGATGACCTGTCAATGGCAATCCAGTCAGCAAAGTGGTAGTGTCTAGGGTCTGAAATGATAGATTTATCCTTGAATGACAAACTAATTCTTGCACACTCAACCTCAAACCCTCCAAATAGTAGATGTGAAATTTATAGATGACATCCAATTCAATGGAAAGTGTCCCTCTGTAAGGGATTGTTAGTGATGTGGTTGAAATCCTATTACTCAAAACAATGATCAGTATTTGTGTGTTGAGCATGAGCACATTTCTAATTTTTTGGAAATAGTTTAAAAAATATTATTGTGTATTTCAGTAGACATCATGTTTCGTGGATTTAGTATTTAAAGCTAAGATTCAATTTTGTGGTTGTTCTTCCTTTGTATGAGGTTATAGCCTACAAGATTATAGGGTCATCCAATTAGAAATTTAGAATTCGCTTTCAAAGGTTAAACTATTTGGGTGATGGTCACGGGTCTACGCTTGCTAGTTGGTTGGAATCTTTTCTTGTGTTGTTAGTTTGTATCTTTTTTTATTTTGTCTCTTTTAGAATAGGTATTTATCTTTAGTTCCCACTTGCTATTGTTATTGCATATAGAGAACTTATGTATCTGCTACTGATGTATCTTATCCATCAACTACATGCTTCATTGTTTTGTTTAGGGATCCTTGTTTCACAAGACTATAGATTTAGATAGTTTGGTTTGAGGTTCAATCGCTTTGCCCGCTCTTGTTATGCAAAGATTCAAGATTTTGCTTTACCCATTTGGGGAACAATCCTTTTAGTATAGGACTAAGAACATGGGTGACAATCTGTAAGATATAGGGACTCTATCTAGACATTAGCTAACAATTATATATATTTAGTACTATTATCGTAGGTACCTTGTGAGGAAAATTAGTGTTGTATCACCAAAACATGAATAATAAAACAAAATAAGATTAATGCTGGTAACTTAAGATATGAAAGATCAAATAGTAGAGTAAATTCTGCCAATGAAATTTTGTTGTTGATGGAAGCTGGAAAATTTAACCAGTCTTGAGAGAGATAGCCTTCAATCAACATTTTGAACTCTATTGCGTCAAAATAAATTTGGGTGGCCATGTAATATGCTTGCAATGCATATGGAATTTGTTGGTCTTAAAAAAAGAAGCCTAATTCAAAATAGATGAGCCTAGCTTTTTGAGCAAGGGTTGGCAATGAATTGTGATGGAATTTCATCAAGGGCTAGGTGGCTGTTAGTGATTGGAGACCATTCATGGAGGGTTGTAAACCTGAATTTCTACGTGACTGTCCAATTTGATTTACATGTGTTACTACTGTTATTGTATTGTTTCATTTATTCTTGTGGAGAGACAAGAAGATTTAAAGGGTTTTATAATGTACTGGGGGTTCACGATTGAGCAACCCCAAAGAGTTTGTATTAATGGAGAAGAATTAACTTTTGCATATGATTTTGGATTGACCTAAATTTTGGTATGGGTGTGCTAGATCAATTCATTAAGGTGACCACCAAGTTTGGTTTGAACATTTGTCTGTTTGACAAGATAAACAGCCTCAAGAAGTAAACTCAAAAAAATCTAATCTTTAAATCAATGGGATTGTTCTGATAAGCGATTGGGTTGGTTCTATGTTCAATAGAAGCAACAAGTATGTTATTACACTTGGGTTGCATCACATTATTTGAATCTTGGCTTTTTTATAAATTATATTGAAACTTGTGTTAAATTAATAAATTGTAATGCCTGTTTTTTCTGTTCAAGTATCCATGTCCCTGATTTCCTTTGTTATTATTTTTATGGAGGTGTTTGTAATGTCCCCAATAGGGATTATACTAATTTTAACCTAAATTACCAATTTCCCAAGCAAAAAATAGATTTAGAGAGTACCATAGCTTGATTTAATCCAATACAAGCTAAATCCTTTGCTGCCAGCAGATCCTTTATGTTTATTTCCTTTATTTCCTTCTTAAATCCTCACCAATCTGCTCTTAGGTGATGTACCAGAAGATATGAGGAGTTAACATGTGAATTTGCATATTGTGTTCTTAGGATGGTGCTGCAGTTACTAGCTTAATTATTGCTGATTTATCCTTGATTGTAGTTAATGTAACTGGAAATCCAATTTATGATCCAGTTGGATCTATTTTAGTGGGGCAGTTACTTGGAATGGTTTGTTTGCTTTACTTACACTTTTTGTTCATCCTTTGTTTTATTAGAGCTTCATGGGAACATGCATATAGCCTTAGATGTTTAAAGAATCAAATATATTTATATTTTCATTATTGTCATATCTGTATGAGGTGCCTTGAAAATTTTCCATATCTGTATATTTGTATTTGATCCTGAATTTGTATCCATTTCCATGCAACTATGGTCTGTTCTGCATCAGATTTATGCAAAATGTTCTTGGTTGGTTTAAATGCTAGTATGTTATTAAGGAAGATTAATGTATTCTAATTAAAGTGTAAGACACTTATTAGATTAAATCATTGCGTAAGATAAAGTAAATATTGTACATACATATATGATATTTTTACTTATTTAGATTTCATTTCTATATTAAATTCCTTTCACTTTAGAATTCTTCAAGATCTTTTTGGCTTGCTTAAATGATAACGTGATAATAAGAAAGATTGATGTAATCTTATTAAAGTGTATGACATTTCTTACATTAAATCATTGCAAAGAATATATGAGCAATAAACAGATTCCAGTCTTTTAATTATGTATTGGAATTCCTTGATAAGTAATGTTTAGTGCGACTGTGGAAGTTTATGCAATATAACAAGATGAAGAAGCTGAAAAAATATGTTTTGGTTCACTGCACCCATAGTTTCAACTATACTAGGTATATGATTGTGAATTATTTGTTCGCATTCAAGGCATAACTGTCAAAGAGCTATTGTAGAGTTTTTAAAAAAATTAGTTCATTGTTGACATTTGCTTCTTTGTTGCTTAAATTGCTTGTCTATCATTTCATAGTCATATTCTTGGATGTTCAATCGGTTTCCTTTATACTTGTAGGTTGTGGAGCACTTCGCTAGTTCAAGACCTCCAGGAATTTGCAAGCCAGATTATATTGATGCATTGTTTAGGTGCTATAACAAAAGAAAACCAAAATCGGTGATTTGTCCTCGTACGCCAGAGTGGAAAAACTTAGTTGTTGATCTTAATGGCAATGGAGTTGAGGATGAAGATGATGATGGCAACATCCTGGCTGCTTTGCAAGTAAATGACATTTTTCTTGATTCCAGAACCAAGCTTTGTGGTGGTGTTCTAGAGTAGTGTTTTGAAGCCTTAATTTGCATGGAGGGGCATTGTTATGAGGCTCATTGAAGAAAGGGGATAAATGCATTATTCAATAGCCAATATCTTCATGTAAGTACAACCCCTACACCCTTATGGTATTAGCATATCAATTGTTTCGTGGGTCTTTTTCCTGATCGCTTATGCTAGGATAGAATACATATACAAAGTCTATTTTGAAGGCACCATCACTTATGTAATAAGGTGTATGTCAATATATAAATAGATATATAAATAAATAAATAAGAAACTAATAATATCATCAATTAAATGCCACTTACCAAGCCTATTGTATTGAAGGCTACGTCAAGGTAAAAAAAAACCAAATAAAAAGAGATACAATTTAAGGAAAGTAGGACAAAATGAGAAGAGAGGCGGCCAAAAATTTAAGACATGGTCAGCCTGCAGCATGGCACCCATGGGAAACTCATACCCCTGCTATTAATTTTTCCCTTATACCCTTGAAATCAGGGTATCCAACCTAGATTAGAAATGCATATTTTATTGGTCAATATAGGTCATGGAGAGGGGTTTATTTTGAAATGTTGGAAAATTTTAGGGAAGATTTGAGAAAGGTATTCTTTCTCTTTTGCAATTGATTGAGGAAGGAGGATACTACATCAATTTTATCAGGCACTATACAAACCCGAGACGCCATACAAGTAGGGACCTACCTAAGTTGTAGCTATTCCCTGATGTTATTTTCTATTCGTTGTTGCTAACATAGTTTAGTCTATTAGATCTTTCTATGTATCAGTTTGAGAGTATTCTTTTTTTAAAGGGCTATTCTAGAAGCCATTTTCAGCAGGTGTTTTTTATGGGTTATGTGTTGCTCATAAATTTATCTTGGCATTGGCTATCAATGTTGTCTGTGAAAAACATTTAGGCTGCTATTTGTGGTATGCATGTTTATGGACTGTATTATTGACCTTAGGTGGCCTTTCAAGCCTTATTTTGCATTTCTTGTATGCAATTTTGTCTTACTTTACCTCTATAGTTGAGGTTCCAGGTGCCTACCCTATGTGACAGTCTTCTATTCTAGTGGTCAACTGGATGTCTTGCTATAAATGTTTATTGAGCCTATTATTTTATCATTTCTTGATTTTATTTGCAATAAGAGGGTCTAGAAATATAGTTTTCTTATAGCTTACAAATGGGGAATGTACCATACGAGATTCTACCATCTTAATTTGACTTTCTATCCTATTGTGATGTGATTAGGCTTGAGGTTTAGTAATGTAAAACTAAAATTTATAATTGTATTACTAATAAACCTTAATGTATCTTCTGAGATATTATGGAATTAATACACGGAAATTTATAAACAGGCTATTAGGAATGTTAAAAAAAAATTGGATAGTAACCAAGGGTGTTATTACATTGTGTTGGATGTTTCAGGCACCGAGAGACACAGGCATTCTTCTCCTGTGTTGACATTTTTTCTCACATCCCTCAGACGTCTTGAAATTTATTGGGTATCCCAGAGATGTAATATGTTTTTGACTGTTTACTGTTACTGTATTCTCTAAAGGTATATGCAGATGACATCTTTTTTCTTTAATTGGGTGCATACTGCTTTTTGTGATTATTCTGTGTGTTGCAACTGTGCAATCTTATTTAGGATTTTTTAGTGTGGACCTTAAACCTTTTGCATTCAATGGCATGTCATATGTCTTGCAGCCAATCTATTCATTTACTCGTCAATTGTTTTCAATGATTTGACTGGCTGCAACACAAGCAACATACCATTGGATGCAAAATATTGAAGGACCATAGAGAAAAAGCCTAGACAAGATTGTACAACTGTAGTGTACAACATGAATTGATTGATTCCCAGTCAAGTGACACAACATTGGAGTCTTGGACATAAAATATTTAAGCACTGCACAGAAGAAGCCTGGACAAGATTGCAAATGCCAAACCCAATGCACAAAAATCAGAGAAAATAATGTGTAACAAATTCTTTGCAATTAAGAAAATTTTCAATTGCAAATATCTTAAAAGAATATAGTAACAGAGTCACATGGCAACATATCAATCAAAAACCAAAATCAAAGTGGTACACATTGATACACAGTAATGAAAATAAAAAAGTCACCAATACACATCTACTTTTGAGCTTAATAGAACTGACAATATTCACAAGAACCTGTTACTAAATATCTATTTACATTCATCTCTACACAGTATTTGAATATCCCAATGCAGACACCATTGATGTTGCCAGTGTTTTGTATTGAGTAGGAGACCAATATGGTACACATCTTGAAGCTCTAAGAGAAATTAAACAATCGACCACATTAAAACAGAAAAGAATAGTAATGCATACAGTTTAATGGTGAGATATGTCAGAGCCTAAATACTTATCTATCTCTTTGAAACGACCCAAGTCTGGAAACGTCACCAAGTCTAAGGCCACTCGAAAGGCTAAAAGGTTACTTTAGATATTGAACATTTGTAGATGAATGACAAAAATGTGTCCATGCTTGGAATTGAAAATAATTTAAGTGGAGAAAATCCTATCCTAGTGAAAATATATATGAGAATGAAACATTACTAATTTGACTGACAACAAACTAGATCTCGACAGTCAATCACCACCAATTAACTTGGACAGCTAACTGGGACTCCTATATTATGCACGTTTGATAGTCCAATAGATAAGGCTCTACGAAAAGTCATCCTATAAGTCGATACATATATTTAACATTATTCTTGGACATAAATATTAAAATAATAGAGTGCATGTTTAGTAATTCAGATTATGTGCAGTATTTTTTGAGTTTAAGTGATGAGAAAACCTAGTACTTTCAGCTGTCATCAACTCATTTTTATGGAGGCTTACTAATAACCACTTAATAGAAAAAAACCACTTTTGATTTTCAGGAACTACTTTTGGCTTCAATTGTTTTACTAGAGAAAAACCACCCTGCAGGTAATAACTGCTAGCGCTAAGGTTCTGAGAGGGGGGGGCGAATCAGAACCCTATTACCTTATTTCAAAACTCATTACAATTTTTGCAATAAGCAACTTATAACAGAATATATACAATCTATGCAAAAGAAATGTAAGCATTCATCATAAGCATAAAGTAATGGAACTCACAAAAATGGAGAGACACCCAAATTGTGCCGAGTGGAAAACCCTCCAAAACCTCACGATTTTGTCATAGGGAGAAAAACCACTCCATGAACCTGTATCTTTTATTGATTCCAACCCTTTACAATCGGCAGTAACTACTGCTCAGAAATTTAATACAACTCATATACATATACAAATGTGTATATATCACTCATATCTGTATACAAGTTTATGATCAAAACTTTTTTAAGCCTCTTATCCTCAGATACATATATATATATATATATATATATATATATATATATATGTTTTTTACACACACATACATGTATCTAAAGATTACAAGTGCTATATAAGAACTTCGAATCAGATCAGTTACATGTTTCTAACTGAACCAGTTAGAGTTTGTTAAACAAACTTCCTTTTAAAATGCTTTACGAAAAACAGTTTCAGATTACAAATTTGTTTCTGTCAAAACTGGTAATCATTAAGCTTCATTTTTGAGATACTCGAAGACAGTTTCCATAACGACATTTTGCTTTGCAACTGACTGGAGATGTTTACACATTTCCTTTTGTTTTGAACCAACAAAAACTGTATATAATACCCTGGGTTTAAAACCCAAAAATTTATTCAAACTTCTAAAAACTGCGAAGCCAAATTCCGGGTTTGAGACCCTCTTTAGAAGTGAACAAAAATGTAAAACCTCATACTTGTGATGCCCAAGATTCTGCCCAAAAAATGCAAAACCTCATACCTGTGAAACTCAAGACTCTGCTCGACCTTAAGAAGTTTCTTCCCTTTTTTAATTTGCCCCAGATCCTCATACATGTGAGCAAAAATTGAATATGTAAGAAAATTTTTATTCTTTCTGAGAAAGACAAATGCATATAGACCTGAAACTTCATTTGAAAGAAAAACAAACAATGAACCTGCCTGTATCCACCAAACGACTTTTCTGATTCGCACAACAAAAATATCTTGACCCATCAGCTTATTTTCTGTTTTGCAGAATGAATTCATCTTGCAGAGAAGAAACGAATCAAAGAACCGTTTGCTCAGACTAAAACGATACCCACAACCTTAACCAACTTTAATCATAATTTGGAGTCCGCCATGCAAAGTCAATACTTGGCGAGAAAAGACTGAAAATAATAAATAATGCGTTCAGACTTGTCAGATTACGGTCTCAATCACAGCTGCCGACAACATTATGATACCATTTCAATTTTTCCTGCTTTTAACAAATGCCATCATATATTCCACAAAAAATGCCATGCCAAAATAATTTTTTTCCTTACAACTGCCATGTGTATAACATTTTGCCAACAGAACAGATGACGGATCTACCACGTGTATAACATTTTGCCAACAGAACGGATGACGGATGTTTGAAATGGTTAACAATCTCCCCCATTTTTGATGCAAAAATTTTCACCATTTCATATAAACAAGATAATGAACTGAAATACCATGCTGATTTACCATGAAAACATGATTAACCTATGAACCAATCCAATCAGTGATTAACCGACGAATAAAACCTGTGAACCAAGTGCATCCAAATGCAAGAACCAAACCTGATCAAATCAAAACTGCTGTGCCAAAACAAAACTGTGAAAATTCTTGTTAAAACCAAACCTGTGCCAAATCAAAACTGCTATGCCAAAACAAAACTGTGAAAATCTGGTTACTCCCCCAAAATTTATGCATCAAAAATCTAACCATCTGCTTTTCATAAATGTTTTCTGTGAAAGAAGCAGAAACCTAACACAGAATATGGAAAAGTAAAAAAAACTTATTCCAGCATGGATTGAGAGAAGACTCCCAATCGAATTCTGAACTGTTCAAACAATTCTCTAGGTAGAGCTTTGGTAAAAATATCAGCAACTTGTAATTTAGAAGGCACATGAATAAGAATGACCTCATTTGATGACACATGTTCGCGAATAAACTGCAATTTGATGGCAACATGCTTAGTTCTAGAATGCATAACAGGATTTTTAGAAATTTGAATAGCACTAGTATTGTCACAAAGGATTTTCAAAGGTTTTTGAACATGAATACCCAAATCTGAAAGCTGATAAGACATCCAAAGTAACTGAGTACAACATGCTGTTGCAGCAATAATTTCAGACTCAGCAGTAGAAATAGTGACACATTCTTGTTTTTTACTGTGCCAAGCAACTAACCGATCACCTAAGAAAAATGCAGCACCACTAGTACTTCGTTGATCATCTTTACATCCACCCCAATCAGCATCTGTATAACCAATGAGAGTAAAATCATCACTTTTGGGATACCACAAACCATAATCCAAAGTACCTTGTAAATATTTAAAGATACGGTGAACAGCATTGATATGAGATTGACGAGGAGCTGCTTGATATCTAGCAACTTGACATACAGAGTGCATTATATCTGGTCTAGAAGCAGTAAGATATAAAAGACTCCCTATCATAGACCGATACTCCCTTTGATCAACAAGAGGAGATTCATCAATTTTCATCAACTTACATCCAGTTTCCATTGGTGTACCAACTGGATTACAAGTATCCATTTGAAACCTTTTAAGCATTTCCTTAGCATATTTCAGTTGAGAGATAAACAAACCATGTTCAAGCTGAGAGACTTGAATTCCCAAGAAAAATGTCAAAGGTCCTAACATAGACATTTCAAATTCTGACTCCATGATTCCTGAAAAAGTTTGTGCTAAATGATCATTAGTAGAACCAAAAATAATATCATCTACATATATTTCAACAGCCAATAAATTTTCATTGTCCATTTTTGTATACAAAGTGCTGTCCACATTTCCTTTAATGAATCCATTTGCAATTAGATGTTTATCTAATCTGGAATACCAAGCTCGAGGAGCTTGTTTTAAACCATATAAGGCCTTTTTGAGATGAAGAACATAATCAGGCTTGTCAGAAGATTCAAAACCTTCTGGCTGTTCCATATAAACTTCCTCCTCAAGATATCCATTTAAGAAAGCAGTTTTGACATCCATTTGGTAAATAGTGAAATTTTTATGAGTGGCATATGCAAGAAAGATTCTGATTGATTCCATCCTTGCAACTGGTGCAAAGGTTTCACCAAAATCAACTCCTTCTTGTTGTGCATATCCTTTGCAAACAAATCTGGCTTTATTTCTGATCACTACACCTTCCTCATTTAGTTTATTGCGGAATATCCATTTTCCACCAATAACATTTTTACCATCAGGTCTGGGAACAAGTTCCCAAGTCTTGTTTTTCTCTATTTGATTTATTTCATCTAGCATAGCATTTTGCCAACTAGGATTTGATAGTTACATTCCTTGGTTCAAAATCTGCTATCAAACAAAATTGTTCAGCAATATTTACTTGTTCTCCTATTTTGGCTTTTCTTCTATTTAAAATTCCTTTATCAATATCTCCAATAACTTGAGACTCAGGATGTCTCTTAGCTATTATTCTAGAAGATGTTTTTAACTTTGATCCATCACTAGTGATTTTAGAATTGGAACAATTTTCTGATTCTATTTTTCCTGCAAGTTCATCTTCATCATCAGTTTCAACTTTATCTTGTTCACAATTTTCATTATGAAAACTTTCTAATTCTTGAAAAGATAAACTTTCATATTCTTCTTTGTCATTACAGCATACAGATGTTTCATCAAACATAACATTTATAGCTTCTACAATTTTGTTCAGCCTTTTATTATAGCATTTATATGCTTTGCTATGTGTAGAGTACCCAAGAAAAATCCCTTCATCAGATCTTGAGTTAAAGTTTTCTAGAGAATCATCATTCTTTTTGATAAAACATTTGCAACCAAATATTTTAAAGTTCTTAACATTTGCTGTTTTCCCATACCATAATTCATATGGTGTATAAGCTGTTCTAATTCTGATTTGTGCTCTATTTAAAATATAGACAGCTGTATGAACAACTTCTTTCCAGAACTTGTCAGGCAACTTTGGTTCATTCAACATGGTCCTGGCCATTTCCTTGACAGTTCTATTTTTTCTCTTTACAACCCCATTTTGTTGTGGTGTCCTAGTAGTAGAGTATTGTCTTTTTATACCTCATTTTTCACAATATTCAATAAATTCTTGAGAAGTGAACTCTCCTCCTCTATCTGATCTTAAGCATTTCAGTTTTAAATCAGTTTCTCTTTCCACCATCTTTCTGAAAATTTTGAAACGTTCAAAGGCTTCTGATTTATGTTTCAGAAATGTTACCCAAACCATTCTTGAATAATCATCTACGAACAGCATGAAATATCTTTCATCATTTAAAGAGGCTGTTTTGGTTGGACCACATAAATCAGTATGTACTAGTTCAAGTGGTCTATTTGACAGATATTCTTTTGTTTTAAAAGAAACTCTTGTTTGCTTACCTTTTATACACTCTTCACAAACAGATGCAGGTTTAGTTATTTGTGGTAGTCCCCTGACCTTTTTATTCTTGCTGATTCTAGCAAGATTATCAAAGTTCAAATGTCCCAGTCTTTTGTGCCATAGCCAATTTTCTTCCACTTGACTCATAAAGAAGGTATTGACCAAAGATGTTTCTTGAATAGTTGAATCTATCAGATTATACAGATTACCATTTGTTCTTAACCCACTGGCAATGACTCTATCTTTCCCATTTTTAATATAACATTCTTTTGCATTAAAAGAGATAGAATATCCATTATCACATATCTGACTGACACTTAAAAGGTTATGTTTCAACCCTTCAACAAAGTACACATCATGTATTGGTGTATCATTGTTTAAGATTATTGAGCCTTTTCCTGTTATATAAGCTCCTGAGTTATCACCAAAACGTACAAATCCTCCATCAAAGTTTTCTAAGGTTTTGAATTTGTTCTTGCATCCAGTCATATGATGAGAATAGCCACTATCCAACACCCATGTTGCAGATTTCTGAGCAAATAAGACTGTTTCAACAATTAAGGACTTTTCATTTGTCTTTACTTGTTTCCATATTTGTTTAGGTCTCAAATTTAATTTACACTGATTTGCATAGTGACCATAGTAAAAAAATTTGAAGCATCTAATAACTTTTCTTTTGCCTTGACTAGTGCTATTTTTACAAAAGATTGCTTTGTGCCCAAAAATATTACAGTTGAAACAATATCCATTGAAAAACAACTTTGTTTTCTGACTAGTAGATTCTTCAGATGAACATTGCAAGATATTTAGTTTTTTATCTTTTTCTTCAAGTAAGAATTTTTGACTTTCTATAATTGAATTTGCTTTTATTAACTCATCTTGAAGTTTTTGATTTTC
>VDFB02173350.1:0-16578 GCA_007258455.2 Sequoia sempervirens | reverse complement strand
TTTGGCAGAAGATATGAGAAATTTTCATCTCAATTGCATTGTTAGGCGTGTCCACCAGTTTGTTTTTGGTCCACATGTGGGGGATGTTCCCATGGCATTACTTACTCAACATGGTGGATTCAAGGAAAGGAGTTTGGGTTCATCAGCATTTGACATGCCAATTACTTCAGCAGATGAGTACAATCAGGAATTGAAGACTTGGTCCGGCTGGATTCCAGAGGTTCACTGGTTGGATTGTTGGCTTCACAATTTGGTGAGTTCGGACTTTAACAAGGACTTCAGCTTTGTACACGAGTGGTTGAGAGGAGTCCTTCTTTGGGTTGTATGGGATCCAGGCGGATGGTGGATAGATTTGCTCCAGATTGTATGGCAGTGGTCTTCGGATGGCAGTCGTAGATTGCTTGAGGACAAGCAATCTTTGGGAAGGGAGGACTGTCATGTCCCCAATTTGGAGCCATAAGGGGAATATATTAAATTAATTACTTATAAGGTTATTAAAAATAAAATATTAAAAAGTAACCTTATATTTAATTAATTTAATATTAAAGTGACTAAAAAATAAAATAATATTAAAAAGTCACTTAAAAGAATAAAATAATAATTTTTTCTAGAAGCTTCTTGAAATCTCTTGTCAATTCTTTATAAGGGGCTTTTGGAGGGCATTTTGAGATATCCTGGAGTGATTACATTTTATTAATATTGGAGAGCTTGAATGCTTGTCACAGTTGGAGAAGTAAAATTCTCTTAGATTGCTAGTTTCGGTTGTGTGACACCAACCCTAGCTAGTTGGGAGTGGAGGTTATCTCAGACTTTCACATTGATGCAAAATTTAGTGGCTTCTTAGCCAAATTTTGAGAACTAGAGGAGGATCAATTTTCTCATGTATGCAGATTGGTGAATCATCTTTCAGTCAGCTTATGAAGTCGAATTGGTCAAGGAGGAAATCATTTTGTGAAGGCAATTTTCTGATTATATATTGCAAGATATTTCAGTCCCAACGTCCTCTAAAAGGGACGATTTTGTTGGCAAAGGGAGGCACGAATTTCTGTCAGTGATCAAGCAAGCTGGGCGCACCTTCCACAGGGGCGATTTCTTATTTTGAAGTCATTAAAAATCAGATAAAAATCTGAGTTCACAGGCCTTCTTGGAGCATTGGCGTAGCATCTTGGGACTCATTGGCATCATTCACTTGAAGATTCATGTGATTTTATGAAGCTGCAACATGTTCCCAGGTTCCATCGAATTAGTTATTACAGTCATTGCATTTCAGTTTATAGTTTTAAAATGTAATCAGCTTAAGGCTATTGTGTAATCATTTCATTTGCATATGTATGCCAAGAGTCTTGGCTGAAGCATACTTAGTGACATTTCATTGTGAACATTCATATACATTGCAATATATATTGGAGCTATAAGGATTCATGGCAATTGTTTGATTTAATGTTAAGGCTGATTGCACAACAATTGTTTGATAAAATGTCTCCTATACTTCATTGCATAGTTTTCTTCATAGGTTGCATGCCAAGTATTTGTAGAAATGCCTCTTGGCTGTAGAAGTGCATTTTATATCAGAATTTCATGTATTGCATTTGAAAAAGAACAAAAAGAAATTGCATATCATTCTAGTCTTTCATTTAGTTACCTTGCAATCATTTTTATGCTTCAAACTATCATTAGCATCAAAACCAAACCACTTCAAGCAAACTGAAACAAAACATCAGCAAATTGGAGATTGCAAGCAAAGTGTTTGTCAAAATTCCAAAGGCAGGAAATTAGAGCTTTTGGGTCAGTTTTGGCAAGGCACCTTACATATACTCACAATCCAAATTATCTCATTTTCAACCCAAATCCAAATTTATAATAATGCTTCCATTTTTCTTTGATGAGTTCCCTTGTCAAACCAAAATCCCATTCCTTGATGACGATGATGAAGCTATCTTTATTGATCAACCATATATTACCCCAATCAATATAATTAGAGTTTTGTGGATGAATACAAATTCTATCAATCCTTACATTAAATTTCCTTAAGCAAGTTTGACACAAGCTGTTGTCACCCATCCATTAATCCTCAATAAGAATAATCGTCTAGCACAAGTTATTCCACTTATCCTCAATGCATATCCATTGGTTATCCTTTTCCTACCTTTGACAAGGGAAACTAATATTTCTTCCAATGCCTCATTCAACACTAATCCATCTCCCAAATCTCTATCTCCCATCCATATCCAAAATCCTCATCCCCATCACTAATCTAAGAAATCTTGGTAGCCTCCACCTCCTATTCCAATCCTCCATTCCCCATGCCTTTGCAATCAATACCTTTCCAATATATTTTTATCCCAATCCAAAACACCTTCCAATGAAGTCACCTTTAGGGAATTTATCCAAGGACAAATAGAAAAGGATATTAAGATGCAATGTATAATATCTTTCTCATCCTACCACATCACTAATCCTATGCCATCCAAATATCTCATTGCCTATGAATTCCTCAATCAAAAACCCCTCACATACTTCAAGTCCATTATGTTTAAAATCCACAAACATAAAATATCCTTATAGCATCCACATGCACAACTCAAAGAGTCCCTTCATGTACTAATCACTAGGGTAAATGCACAAAGTTGTGTCACACTTTATAAAGGAAGTGACCAACACTGATCCAAGTTTTAAACTTGAATCACTAAAAAGTGATATATATGTTTTGAATTTTGAAATGATGTAACTAGTAGAATGTGTACTTTTTAGTATATTTTATGTTTGTATTTTTGAAAAAAAAAAAAAAACTAGTTTTTAATAAATTAGCACTATAATTTAGTTGTTGATAAAATGTTGAAAAATGAAGTTACATGAGACGTCAAACTTTTTATAGTAAATTTTTTATTTTTTGGTGTGTATTTATAACTTGAAACTTTAGTGCATGGATATATTTTTCTAATTTTGATAAATATATATTACTTAAATAAATATTAAAATATTGTATCAAAAATAGTTGTTTCCATTAGGCATCAACTTTCATATTAAATATTTATCAAAATGGAAAAATAATAAATTTTTAGTATTTTTCCTTGGCATGGTAATCAACCTAATATTTTGTGTTGATAACCTACTTTTAGTAAAAATAAAATAAAATATAAATAATAATTAATTTATTAAAATAAATATTATTTTGAAAACTACACTTATGGACCTACAAAAGGGTATTTTTATATTTAAAAAAAATTATTTACATGAGTAGGAGTTATTGAAACATCAAGTTTTTCAAATAATTTTATTTTTTTGGTAAATTGGCCTCAAAGTGGTGCTCCATATATTTTTAGCCAACAATTTTAGTTGAAAAAGTTGTGGAAGTATCTAACTTAGCTAGAATGAATCTTACTAGACCATATGTTTGACCAAAATTGATTTTTAGTTAGAAATACTTAAATTTAGTTGTGTTGATAAGTTGGCCGAAAGTGTGACACAACTTTGTACTTTTACACACTAGTAAAAAAAACTTTCAATAGTTAGGGAAAGGTCGTTGTACACCTTGCACAAGAATGAAATATTTTAATTATGTAAGGGTGCATCTAGGTGATGTGTTTAACCACATTAAATATTTATTTGGGCCCAATTGTAAAGTTATATGTAACATTGGGTTAGTTATTTTATGTGTGGGATATATAATAATTAATTATTATTTTGAAAAAATATTTAATATCGTGAAAACTTAGTATCAAAAAGTAAATGAAGGGTCAATGGTTTTGTGTACTCATAGTTTTTAGGAACATGTTTTTATCTTACCACTTGGTTGTATTTGTGTGAGATTTAATCTATAAAATAAAACACATATTTAGTGGTTAAGGTTGGTTAGGTGAGTGGGATATCATTAGACGAGTTTCTCTTGTGAGTGCATATGTGAAGCATGGCATGAAATGTGTGGTTACATGCTTGGAAATATGGAGAGTGCATTGGAGGAGTTTGATGTTTCAAAAGTATTCATAGAAAATATATAAGTGCATTGTAATGTTTTATTGTTGACTAATACATATAGTGTGGATGCTTTTGGAGGTTGGGTTTTTTCCTTCTTGAGGGTTTTCCTAGGGTATATCTTTGTTACCTTGTCACTTGTTTATTTGATATTTACATATGGTTATTATGTAATCTTGCATGCATGATTTTCTCTCAAGGGGTTATGTAGGCAATAGATTGATCATTTTAGGTATTGTGCATTAATTTACAAGGATCAATCCTCCCTTATTTCATATAAGCTAATTTACATGTGTTAAGAATTTTCTCCAAAGCATGCTCAAAATTTCCTTGTCCTAAATAAAAAAACTTACATATGATCAATAAATCATAGATCAAACAACATGATATACTCCATTTCCTATCAAGTTCACTCAAGAGCTTCCTATGCAAAACCATTATTTCCATGTCAAAATCTTAAGTCGATCCAAGCTAATGCAACATTTCATCAAGTTCCTATTCATGATCATGAAACTCAAGATAATCCACTCTTTGACCAAGATCCTAAGTATGATCAAGAAATTTAATATGATCTCTTCATCTACCTCTATCCTATCCATTCTTATAAAATCAAATTTGATCCCATATATAGTCCAAACACCTCCATTTCCCAAGATGAGACATTTTCCTCTCTTTGAAAAGTAGATCAAATAAATGACATGAATCAACTAAAACATATTGATAAACAAGCTACTATGAATCATATCAAAATTATAAATTATAAAGTAACAACAAGAATGAATAAGTTGTGGGGGACAATTTGGTTCCTTTTGGCTGGTCGTGGTGTCTTTGGAGACTTGATGGGTCTGTTCCCATCTTTTTTCTTCCGAGGGTGGTCTATGTGCATTCTCCTCTTGTGGCTATTGTGTTTGATGCTGGTTCTTGCTTTATGTTCTAGGTTTGGTGTGGTTGTCGACCTCTGGTTGTCTAGGTACCTGTATTGGGTGCTTCTCTTTGGGGGCTTCTGCTCCTTTTCTCGGTTTGCATTGGCAATTGTTAGGTCTCGGGGGTTTGTTCTTTCTCCTAGGGTTTTGTCTCTTTTTTTGGGAGGGCCTTTTGTCTGGTAGAGGTTATTTTTCTCTATGTTCCATCATTTCTTATTTTTGATGGAGCTTATGGACGTGTATATTATCCCTATCTTTGGTGGGGTGCTTTTGGCTGGGCTGAGTGTTAATCTTATTCTGTTGTCCCAGATGTTCTCTTTGATTATGGGTGTTTTTGTCATTCCTTCTTCAGAAGTGTTGTTGGTTTATTGGATGAAGGCCTTTGCTATTTTGGAATCTATTAAGATTAGTTTTTGCCTTGTCCTTTTAGCTAGGTGGTTCTCAAGTTTCAAAAATAGACCCTAGATGTTGATGGTTTCTTGGCTTCATGCTATTGTTTACTGCTTATTGGTTGGGTTACTTTTCATGCTTGCTTTGAAAACCCAGATGCAATTTAATCTAATTATTTTTATGGTGGATCTATGGAGGTTATTTGGGATTCTTGTTTTGGTCCACAATTTGTTCCTGGTGCAAAGTCTATCGAAGGTTGCCACGGTCGCTAGTTTGGCTATTGTGTTGGCTTTCATCCCAGATTCTATGGAGGTGTATTTATCTCCTTTTGAGGTGGAGAGGGGTGGTGAAGGTTTCTGGTTCCCTCAGTTTCTATTCTTATTGAGGTGGGCAGTTATCCTATGGAGGTGGAGGATGAGGGTGTTGGAGATTTAAGGCCACAGTGGGTTAGCTGGTTGTATCAACCTCTCCAATAGAGGGGAGCTCACTCCTTTAGAGGTGGAGATGGAGTTGGTTCCTTGCTACTAGGTGAGATTATGCTGTAGGAAAGCTGATTTCATGCAATTTTCTTCTGTGTATCTCAAAGCCCCTATTAAGGTGGGGTGTTTGGAATTATTGGTTGTGTTGAGGAGTTGGGTCTTGTTGGTGGTTTACACCATTTTATTCTCTATTTTTTGGGGCTCAGATTTGACTGTTCTGAGGCTGGTTTGCTGACGCCTGGCTGTTTTAGGCGATGCTCAAGTTTATCTAAGGGTTTTTGGTCCCTATCTAAACCTGTTTGTATTTGGGCTTTAGGCCCCTTCTTTTCCTATTTAGTGTAGCTCATATAGTCTTGTCATTTTCTTTATGGCTGTTGTTGTTGGTTTGTGTCCATTTCTCTATGCAACTCTCTTTGTCTTTGGGTTTCAGGTCCCTATAAAACCTTTTGTATTGGGTTTGGGCCCTGTAGTGCCCCTCCGCTTTTTCTCCTTCATCATATTTGAGTATGTGTGCCTAAATGAATTATGGCGTCTTGTTGATTTCCTTGTTTACTTGACCTTAAGTTAGGTGATAAAATCGGTATTATGTTTAGTTTTAATTAATCAATTCAATTAAATTAAATTGATAATAGAAAACATAAATTAATTTTGTATCAAAGGAAAAACTATAATTAAATAGATTGTGTCATTTTGGGTGTTCAACATGATTTGTAGCTTGGAATTAAATAAATTATTAAATTATAAAGAGATTTAAAATATAAAGTTATTAAATTATTAAGTGATAAAGTATTAATAATAATCAAAATTTATGGAAAATTATTTTTAAGGTTGAGATTTATTATTAATGCAAAAGATGGGTAAATAGTATAAGGAAATTAAATGTTATAATGGAATACCAAATCGAATGAAAATAAGGACAACAAATTAAAAAAGAAAAGAAAAGCAAGGAAAGATAGAAAAAAGTTCATGCACAACTGGAAACTAAATCTGGATGGGGAAACTTGCTTTATTAATGAGGATTCTTGATTTTGTCTCAAAAATAAAACAAATAAAGTAAAAATTAAAAAAAAATAAAAATAAATAATAATAAAACAAAAAAAAATTAAAATTAAAAAAAAATCATAATCTTGGGGATATATGCTGTAAGGAGAATCAATTTTGGGGGCCGCTATGATCTGGTGTTTTTTTTTTTGGAAAAACTATCTTGCTGAAGGTTTTCTGATAAGAGAGGGAGCTCCAATACTGGAGAAAGAAATGAAGGTCTCGGATGGGGGGAAGAATAATCACAGTGTGTGTGTGGGAAACTTCAGAAATCAGAGCATAGGGGCCAATAGCCAAAGAAAAGGTTCATCACAATCTCTACAAGTGTCATAGGTATTCTTTTAGCTCTGCCTGAATATATTTAGTCTTCTTTTTTGATGAAGAACATTCTTATGTTTTCTGGATTAATCTGTCACTCATAATACTATATATTTGATAACTTTATTCTCAAATCTGCAATATATGACTTGGAGTCACACAAATCTTCAATATATTACTTAAAGTCATGACTCTGACTTAATGGTTTCGAAGCTAATAGGAAATCATGGGGCTGTTGTAAAATGGAACTTAATCTGAATCTCGGCTATCTAAAAGAATAGTATGCATTTTGTTGTTCAGATCTAATACATGCAGGAGGGATAATGAAAATTTCTATTAAAGCTTTCTAAAGATATATATATTACTATGTTTTGGGTGTCTATTGTATAGATTGTTATATTAGATTTAAATAAAAATCAGAGGTTGCTTTTATTCCAAGTAAGAGTTTTCATGCAAGAAAAATGCATTTAATGATCTCTCTCCCCTTTAGATTCCATTCTTGCGCAGTCCATGGACTGGCCATTCTTTTATTCTATGTATCTAATATACCCCTCATGTAGATCATAATATATAGAAATGATAAGAAGGAAAACCTTATACCATTCGTAGGAGGATCGAGGCATGCGTGGTAGTATCCTCAGGTCTCAGAAGTTTGGAAGAGCGAATTTATGAAAATTGTTCCTTGTTTCCCCTAATTAATATGCATTAGAAGAGTTCTCATTTAGACTCATTATCATCCTCTATTAAATCCATTCAACGAGGAAGCCCTCGATCTAGTTCGACATATAAGAGACTGGAACATAATAGGAAATTTCAAAGGTTTAAATCATCTCTCTGATTTCTCTTTTTCAACCTGTCTCTGCTGCGCACTGGAACATAATAGGAAAGTTTAAATAACCTGCTTGATTCTACTGATAATCTATCACCGTTGCAGCACTTGAAAATAATTTTAATGAAGCAAGAAGATGGCGATATTTCCAAATTCCAATAATCACTTTCTAATAAGTTGGGCAATCTGTCACTGTTACAGTGTTTCGAGTTGAGGCATTGTACAGAATTTCGTAGCCTCCCTGAAAACCATTGGCGACCCATCATAGCTGCAACTTGTAGACTTGCAAAAGTGTAGATATATGTCATTATATATAGGCAAGGTGTAAAATTTATGGTTGGTCATTCCTTAAGTTTATAAAAAGCTAAGTTTCTTCTTTTAAAATCTTAAAGACTAAGAATAAAAAAAATTCGAACCCTTCTTAAGGGAAATACATCTTGATTTTATTAAGGAAAGGAGGTTAAGAAAATATTCCACCTTTTTATGATGATTTTCTTTAAATTTCTCTTTTAAGAGAATATTTTTAGGAAATTAATATGTAAGGAGTTTATATATTCTTTTATTGACATTATTTAGCAATGTGAGTGATCTAAAAATAAAGTTTATATTGTGTATTTAAAGATTTTTAGTAAAGTTTTTCTATGATTGATATAGACCTATATGTATGTATATTTAAAGGTTACCTTCTGGAATTTAGGTAAGACAAAATAATGTGTTTATATATATATATATATACCTATTTGTAGAGATACATGGATGCTTGTAGGTATATTATACTTTTAAGTTAAAACAGATAGAAAAGAAAATAAATTAAGTTAATTGTGTAAGAAATAGGGAGGATTTAGGATGATTTATGCTTAATAATATTGTCTATGTAGATACATATATATACATTGGAGATTATGAGCCCTTTTAGTATTGTGTATACATAAATTAATTATAGAAGTATTTAAGTCATTAAGAGTTGATTGTAATTATATAATTTAGGGAATTTGTGTAAATCCCTAGTGTGTAGAAAGAATGATTATCTAATAGAAAGGATAGAGGTGTTAGGATAGTAACTCATTTTTTTTCTATCGGATAATTTTTCCCTATTGGTATTAATAGTTTTAAATTATCCACCGATTACTAAATCCTCTTGTGATCTTGCCTCTAAGGGATGTTGATAAAAGGCACAAACGTAAGCCCCTTTGTAAGTTCATTTATGTGTGTTTAGGTATGTTTTTATGAGAAAAAAAAGTCAAAGGATTGTAATTCTAGACTATTTCCTATAGGATTTGTTTCTACGTATACGCTTCCTTGGTTAAACTCTTAATATGTTTAAATGTAATTGGTTACTTAGAACAAAAATCATTATAGTTACTTGATATAATGTTTAATGTACCTAATTAAATAAAGTATGTAGTTAAGTTGAAGAGTTATGTGAGTTGTAAGAATAATTGAAGCCTTAAATACTAGTTTAATGTTATCACCTTATGTGGATTATAAAAAGGTAGTATGTTAATTATTAGACATAGTCTTTTATATGAGTAAGGCAATTAAGAAATCGATAGGTTATTTAACTTAAAACACTTTGAGTTATTGGAGATTATTTAGTGGTTTATGTGTGGAAGGAATGTCTTACTATTTGTTTGATAATGGGAAGTTGCTTCGAATAGTGAAATTCATGGATGTTGTAGTTGCTTGTTCGTATTGGTTATTATACGATTTGATGTTTTATCTCATCGTGACTTTTCCTTGAGTTGATTTTGGTTGGGATCCTGTTGAATATCTTGAAGACTTGGATGTTTTGATGATTATGACCTTTTTGGTCTATTTTGATTTGACGAGTTTTTATTCATTGGGTTGGTGTTGAAGTTGGCTTGAAGCCCATATCATTGACAATCTCTTGTTGCTTCATTTTACCCTCATTTGTGGATTGTTGTTCTTTTGGTTTCCAGAGGCTTGAGATTATTGTTAGTTGATGTTCTCTTTTTATGTGCCCTTGATGTGGCAAGTGTTTTGATATCATGATTTTAAAAGGGTTGTACATGAATTGTTGAGACATTGATTATGTGTTTATAGCAAGATGGTTAATGCCTCACGTAGTTTGGTCTTGAGATTATTTTTTTCGGTTACGGTACAACCCTTGCCTAGTTTGGTTTATGTTAGGGTTCTTAGGGAGAGTGGCTCTTAAGTGAGGCCTTCGAGGATGAGGGAAGGGCTCAGGGATAACCCACACGAAGAGTAGTTAAACAAGTGATAACCTAAATAATAGAATTTAGGGGTTGGGTAGTTTAAAATACAAGATAATAATAAAACCGGATTCCTGGAATCTATGCATTAGGGCTACCATAGACTAGTGATAGGTAGGGAAAGTAGGTGGTCGGCAAAGTCATAGTCTCATCTTCATGAGATTGATGACTCACTATCTCAGGATCCATGGTGGTGGTGTCTCCTGTGTCTCAGTTTGGAAGTGCCAGGGGATCCCATGAGAGCTATGCGATGACCGTCCCGACTAGACACCCTTGTTCTTGTTCTTGTCACCTCTGGATATTGTAGTCTTTATGTTGTTTCAGATTCTTGTGGAAATGATTTATGGATGCTCTTTGGTGACTTTCTTAATTGTTGTTGCTTGAGTTAAATGTGATGAGTTTCATAGTTTCATTTGATTTTGTTGACTCGTGAATGTTGTTGTTTATGTCATTGTAATCCGTGAGTTTCGTGATACCTTTGTATGATGTTGAGTCTTGTGGTTCCCTGTTTGGATGTTCTTGGTTGAGGTCTCTTCTTGTCAGCTCCTTAGCACGGGGGGTGGGTCTTCGGACCCACGTGGTCGGGTGGAACGTGCTAAGCACCCCATTGGGGCCCCAGTCAAGGATCGAGAGGTGCAGATTGGTGCCGTTGCAGCGACTCTAGAGTTGTATTTGTCTTGGAGCCAGTTACATTACTTTGTTCTTATCTTTCTGATGTATCATCTTATCTGGTTATGCGGTTCCTGCCCATATTGGGAAACATGTTTGTATCATTGTAAGACTTGAACAGTGTAAAGTAATGAAAAGGATGTGATGTAATATTTATCATTGGTGAACCCTGTGTGGGATGGATCCATATCAGACGTTATTCAAAGTATTGTATTTATTTAAGTGAATGGTTCTTATTGATGGTTTATATGTATGCCTTGTCATGGTTTAAATTTGGTTTTCATTCTTTATCATTGATGTATGGCATTAAGTTTCGTAATGTATCCTCGTGTACCCCAAGGGACGTAAATGATATTGGGTTTGTTTAAATGAATTTTCATGTCATAACTTTTGTGCATCTCAGGCATGTTAGTTTTACTTAAAAAAAAAAAAATTGTGTGGTAATCGTTGCTTTAGTTGTCCTTTGGGGTTACTTTGACGGGGAAATTCTGACCCCATAAAAACCTATTTTTCCCATAGTAAAAAACTAGAATGAATAAGGAGAAATCCCTAGTATACTATCAACTAGGATAATCCACTTTTTTTAAAGTGGGCTTTCTTGTAGAATAGAAAATACAAAAAATTGATGGTTCCCAAATACACAATGAGGGTTTATCATCTTTCCCTTTTTTTTTAGGCGAAAGGTGATAACCAATATATATTAATATAATAATAGAGGATTACAAAAAATGATTTCTTAGGCTCTTATAAGCTTGATTCTGCAGCATGCTATTCTTGCATATATGAAAACTACCTAACCCTAGTCCTGATAAAGTAGATTTCAACTGTAACTAACCCAACAAAAACCCATATTTAGCTGAGGGTCCCATTTTACATATGTTTACACAATTGCTCAAAACATTTATATCCCCATTTTGTATCCATATTAAAAATTCTACAACATACAACCCTTATTCCTCCATGCCATCAATTTGTATTTCATTTTCTCCCTATTGTTCAAGGAAACCTTCTTCATCACCTTGCCCTAGAAATGGACCATTTAGATTTGGAATATGCCCAAGTTGAGGAAGAAAAGAAGAACTAGCATTATTTGGATTAACTGGAACAAGACAAGATCCCACCACTACTTGAAAGTCTTGAGTTGCCGACGGAGGATGAACAACTATCAACTCCTGATGCTCATGAGAAATGAGAGCCAATATGGAATTGACTATCCTCTTTATGATTTATGGCATATACTCTCCAACGACCCCTCCATGTTTGTCCAGGGATAATTGTAGGTACCTAAAGCTCTGCATTTCCAGAGTATTTTTAATTGCATCCAAAATAGATATACAAACATTACCATTAAGGAGGAAATACTGTGGGAACAAGCCACCAATGCGCCCTTTCCCTTTCCACAAGTCGTAGGCTTGCACCACCTTCAAGAGCTTGTTGTCCAACAAGAAAACATCCTTTACCACCTTGCGAGTGATTATCAACAACACTGGAAGTGACTGAAGTAGATCAAAAGTGTTTGACAAAAAGATGGATATCATCTATGAGGAAAAGATGCATCTTCTTGCTTGGGGGTATAAAATTTCATCCCCCAATACCCTCTTAAAACTTTTGTGAAATTGGAAACAATGCATTTTGAAAACCTACCCAAGCTCAACGTCTCCAATTGAGTCAAAAAATGGAAATTCCTATTTAATAACATATAGCCACACCCTATAGTTGCGTGGTAGATACTCCAAGGTGGCCCTCCTGCACCATCTTCAAGCTTGCTAATCAAACTTAATTTTACCTACGTCTTTGAAGGAAGAGTCTTGTTGCATATCACTAGGCATGAAGCAAACTGCAATTCTTGACAAACAATGGTATACAATGCACCAAATTTAACAACCTGTTCACACACGCAAAAGGGAGGAGTCGACACATGTATATCATCACAACCTTTATCCGTGCTGGCTTATGTCCAGCTCATTCCTAAAAATCATTACCTTGCTAATGAATTAATGCCACCGTATCAATAGATGGAAGGATTTGTACCATTCTTATCCTGCAAACATAAAAAATAAAGATTATCTTTTAAAATACGATCTCTTGCTTGCTTGATGCAATCTACCTCTCCTTGAAAGGAGCATCCTTCATTTGAAACGAAAGCAATATGGTACAGAGCTCCCTTGGGAATGAGAATATTTCTGACAATCACACATGTAGCCCATCAAATCACACCCTTTTAATTATCAAAACACTCTCCTTTCAATTCTCATGTCTAAACCAGACAACTGCCCTTTTATGATGGAAATCGCTCAATAAATCAATAAGACTTCCAATGCTAAATTTTCTTTTGATGTTTACTTAAGAAGTCGAGGGGATTTCAATTAAGCACAAACTGCTAATACCGCCACATTAAAATTAGATGGAATAATGATTTCCCTTTCTATTATATCTGCTAAATTTGGGAAATCAATTAACTTGCTGCCATCTTCCATTAAGCATGTTTCCTCCTTATCACACCCCAAATTGGCTAAACAATCCGTTAGCATATTACCTTCCTGGTACGTATGCGAAATCTGATAAGATTCAAAATCATCTAATAACTCCCATACATTTTGCAAGACATATCTTAAATTCCAACTAGAACACTCCCTTTCTTTGCATGCATTTACCACCATTAACGAATCACCTTTAATGTGGATTTTGTTGATTTGAATATGTTTTACGAGTTGAAGACCATGAAGTATAGCCATTGCCTCTACCATGTTGTTCGTACCTGGAGGTAAGATAATTGATCTAGCTACCTTCAATATTCCTTTGTGGTCTCTAATACAAACCCCCTCCTGAAATACCTAGATTCCCTCTTGATGCACCATCAAAGTTCAACTTATAGAAATCTGACATTGGTTGCTTCCATTTAACTGTGCTTCTATCAACCTTCTCCTTATGAGGCAGCTTCAAACTTCCTTTAAAAGAAAAAAGAAAAAATGTTGTATTGCAAATAGAATCTTTCCAAGCATGTTGTATCAAGGGAAATGATTAGGCCTATGCGAACAAGGAATTTTAGAACTAGTGCTCTTTTGTGTAAATCCTAGGTGTCAAGGTATCAACTATTCATTGATCAAGGAATACAATGATGTTAGTGGTAATTCAACAATATCATAAGGCCCCACCCTTTTGTTCTATAGTTGCAAATAATTTAAATGCATCATGGGTATATTTCTTAAATGATAATAGTTTGAGTTAAAAAAATTCTTTAGAATTTTTCAAAATTACAATAAACGTATTATAGATTTATATATGTGCTAGTTGTATGTGTTGTCTTTAGGTATACATTATAATTATTTGAAAATCATGATATTGATGATCCAAACAACTCGACCCAACAAGCCAACATGGTCACATTGACTTTCTTTGGAACCGTATAATTCTTTTTGTCTCATGGCTAGTAGGTTTGAGGTACCAAGTCTACTAATGGTATCTAGATTCCAAATACTTTTTCTATGACCACCCTGTGTACACACACCAATAAATGATTTAACTCCCATGTACATTAATAGTGTATTTCTATGGGTTTCAGGATACAAAGTTTTTACCTTAAGGATGTTATGGTATCTTAAATAAATATGCTTTTATTATTTATAATGGTCACAACAATAACCACTATATTGAGTCCTCCTTTAATGATGAAAAGGGGGTAAGATTACTACCTGCCTCTCACATATGAGTATGAAATTTAATACTCGTTACCCAACATAGGGGTATCTGAGTAAATTATTGTTGTCTTTATATTTATACAAATATATGCATATATAAATATAAATATACATATAAGACAATTGAACCAAAATAATATTGTCATGAATCTTGTGACAATAATATTAATACTAATAAATTTATTATTTATTTAATATCTAAAAAATATTAATAGTATTGTTATTCATTCACCCACTAATGAGTAATTATATTATTAATAAATCAACAAATAACTAATTATTATTAATAAATCAAAAAATAACTTTTGATGATAATAATATTATTGTTTAAGCTTTTGGAAATATCACATAAACTTTAATGATAACCAAGTTAATAATAAATTAATAATCCATGATAATGATAAGATTTAATTAGATTTCAAGATAGACTAGAAAGCTTGGTTGGTTGGCTCATTACTACATAGGCATAGGCTAGGTGCATTGATGAGGATGGTGTGGAAGCGGTGCCTGGAAGTCCGTACTTGGCCCTTGATAGAACTAATAGCTAACAATCAATACATAAATTTAATTCCCCAATGACCAACAATAGAAATGGAACTTTCCTGTGGATGCATTAAAAAGAGGTTAGTCGTGTACAGCAGGAAAGAATGCATCTCGTGGAAGGAACAGAAAATCATAGGGTGGTTCCTCTAGATTGGTCAATGGTACATGTTGCATTTCTCATCATCATATTCCTCTTGCTAAGTTTTGGGCAAAAAAAATCCTTGTTGGTTAGCACCGGGAATGGTTGGACCAATGCTCAAACCACAACAATATGGAAATAAAATAAAATAAAAATTATGCTCATAGCAACACAATTGTTGGGGGAAATTTTTGACATTGACATTGAGTCATCATATCTTGCACATAGCAGTTGTGACATTGGGGTTTCACAACTCTTAGGTTGGAGCACTGAAGTCATGGAGCTTTATTTATCCGTCATGCTCTCCTAGAAAAATTGTGGGTATTTCTCACACCAATTTATGTGCATATGATAAATAGGGTGTGTGATTTTTATGAGGATTATAATTTTCAAACATTCATATTCTACTAATGTATTTTAGGGATTGCAAAAATCTTGTGTGTTAGCCTTGCTACCTGACATTATAAAATTCTTGTAGATTTATCTCCATCATAATATTGGTTGAAAATACCATTTAAATTCCCTCTTTACCATTCTATCATATTATTTTCCAAAGCTCCCATTTTGGTGCAAGTAGGGAGGACTCTGGAAGAGTCGCGGTCTCTACCCAATGCATTTTCTTGAAAGTTTTCTAAAGTCTTTGTTTTAAAAATAAATAAATATATACTTTGCAATTACAAGAGTGATTCAAAAAGCTTACACATTATATTTCTACATAGTTGCTTCTTTTGTGACCCATAATAATCAAAAGAGACTACAATACACTTTAACAATGGTTTCCTATGCAATTTCTTCTTCTACAACCCATACTAAATTAAAAGAGAGCTTCAGGAGGCTCACATGTTGGTTTTCTATGCAATTTCTCCATTTACAATCAGTTTATAATTACCAGATAGCCTCTAGAAGCTCAATAATTAAATCTCACAAAAAGTTGCTCAAATACCCTTTTCCTATGTAATTTCTTCTTCCTCAAATAGTTGTTTTCTATGCAATATATTTTACCTCAAACATTTTTTCTATGTAATTTCTTCTATCCCGATCTGTAATAATCAAAAGAAAGCTTCAAGAACTGTAAAAAATTATATTTCTATATAATTTCTTCTTCAAAGATGTAGTATATGTTGAACACCCAGAATACTGAGGGGGAGGGGGGTGAATCAATATTCTTTCAAACCTTCCAAACATTTAAACATCCAATCCACATAACATATTCAATTGTAGTAAATGAAAGTAAGCATGAAACATCAATAGTATCACATAACACATGAACACCAATATTTTTTATGTGGAAAACCCAAAATGGGAAAAACCACGGTGAGGATTAGCTCACAATATATTATAAC
>VDFB02173348.1:19171-38360 GCA_007258455.2 Sequoia sempervirens | reverse complement strand
TTGATTTAGAATATCATAGAACCTTCATTTTATTTTTTAAATGGATCGTCTCATATTTATCTATAACTAAGGTTTGAGGTGCAACCCATCGCAACTTGCTACATTACAAATCTTTGAGAAGTGTCTAAAATTTGACTTTTTAAAGTTCAACTAAAAACTTAACTATCAACTCTACGTTGAACAAAAAAATATCATTTGTTGCTTGTAGAATATGATATTTTTATTTAAATTAAAATTAATATACAACCTAAGTGGACCAAATACTTATTGATAACCATAAATATTTGATATCTCTACCTTTATATTCAACACATATGAACTAATAGTTGAACACAAAAAATCTATTTTTTGTTATAAAAACAACACATAATGATTTAAAATACAACTTATATTGAACAAAAATGGACCAATAGTTGAACACTAAAACTTTTTAAAAATCCTTCACATTTAATGGGAAAATACATGTTATTTATTGTGCTCACCTTTTATATTTGTGATAGGACAAACTATTAATATAAAATTATCCAATGCTTGTACATTGCTACCCCAATTGTTGTACACATAAGAACAATATTTTTTCACTATGATAGCAATACTTGTTTCAATGAGTGTCTTATTTTATTAAATGAGCATTTTATTTTTTAAATGATATACTTATAGTGGAGAGTTGTGATATTTTACTTGAAACAAAAAATTACTTATTTCACTTCTTCATGAATGTATTTATGTTTTTTTCATATAACATTTAGAGGTTCTCATGTGTTCAAGTATGGATCCATTTTTTATCAACATTTGGTTTTTTCTTTATTTACATTTGGACTATTTATTTACAATATATAGTATAAATATGTGGTAAGACTGGGTATTATCATCACGATTGAGTGCACCCTCTCCCCTAATAAATGGTTGCATGACTACTAGGCACTCTCCCCTAATAAATGTTTTTTTTTTGCATAGGGACAACTTTGCATGGTCATAGATCAATTGTTGTGTGATCTCAGTCATTCCTTGCCATCCCGCAATGACCCCACTAGTTGATCATGATATCATGGGCAAGCACCATGTGTCTCATCCGGTGAAGCCAAAGGAATGATAAATACTTTGATGTATCTTTAATACATTATGTTGCAGGTTACTAGAGCAGTTATAAGATGCACATGTTTTAAATCAATGGAGATGTTATAATCTCAGTAGAAAGGTGCTCGATGGTTAATAACAAGGTTGGCGACTGTGTTGAATGAACAAGATTGTCAATGATTGAGATCCACGGTTGCCCACCATCACGTGATCAAAAGCTACAAGTTCTTTATTGATTGTGATATCACGAGCAGGCACCACATGAATCTCCTTGGCAATGAGTAGTATGGTAAAAAATTGATATATTTATTTTATTTTATTTATTAAATACATACTAGCATATATATTATTTATTAATAATATATATAAAATATGCCGAGAGATGTCCTTTTGATGCGTCTATTGTACTATTATAAAATAGGTGCCTCGACAAAGATATCTCTTGGCATATTTTGTATATATTAAGAAATAATATATATATATATATACTAGTAGCATTTGCAGCATAACATGAAAGACAAGATTAGAATTACTTTTAGTTATAGAATTTTAATCCTAACCCTTCTAATTTTTAAAATCCATAAAATATGTATTATCTATTTAGTTTTACTAATTATCTAATACAATTAAATTAAATTAAATTAAATATTCATTTTATATTAATTAAACAATTATTAATTAGAATTTTAGAATAAATTAACAAATAAGATCTATATAAAATCAACTTTTCTATTTATTTTCTTTGTGTTCAAATCATTTCATTTTTGAAAATTATACTAAATTCTAGATATCATAATTAAACACAAAACTTTATTCTATTCTAATCCTAACCCTAGTTAAACCCTGACCCTATTTGGACTCTAACCCTTACCCTAATTGAACACTAAATCTAATTGTAATTGACCACTAAGCATAATTGAATTCTACCCCTAACCCTAACCCTAACTCTAACTAAACCCTAAACATAACTCTAATCAAACCCTAACCCAAACCTACTTGATTCATAATCCCAACCCTAACCCAAACCCTAATTGAAATTTAAAACTAACCTTAATTAAGTATTCACCCTAATTGAACATTTATTGAACAGTAGTCCTAATTGTACCATAACCCTAACTTTGAACTATAGTTGAACTCTAATCCTAACCCTAACACTAATTCTTATCTCAATTGAACCTTAACTCCAACCCTAACCTTAACCTTGACCTTATTTGAACTCTTATTGAATTAATAACCTTAATTAAACCCCAACATCATCCTCAATCCTAACCCAAATTGAACATTAATTGAACCCTAAACCTAACCATAAGTGAACACTAATCCTAATTGAACTCTAACTTTTTAGTTGAAAATATTAAAGTGCCTTAGATTTTCCCATTCATCGTCATTTATCATTTAATTCCTAATAGAACTCCAAAACAATAACCCACACATGGCCTAGAGCCTATGGCCATGGGCCTGCTGGGCTCCAGGAGCCTAAGGGTCTGTGGCTCATGCCTAGGGTTTAAGGCAGAGGAGAGATAGAG
Source organism: Sequoia sempervirens (assembly GCA_007258455.2). Taxonomy (NCBI): domain Eukaryota; kingdom Viridiplantae; phylum Streptophyta; class Pinopsida; order Cupressales; family Cupressaceae; genus Sequoia; species Sequoia sempervirens. Next base: position 35,757 of record VDFB02173348.1, on the reverse strand, counting down.
AGTGAGTTGAGATATAGAGGGCAGAGGCTTCAAGGGCTAAGGGCTCTAGGCTATGTGGGGTAGAGGGGAGAGAAAGGGAGGGATTCAAAGGAGAGAGAGAGGGAGGAGTGCAAGGCAGAGATAGAGAGTAGAGGGTTAAGGGCAGAGGGTAGAAGCTACAGAGGGTTAAGGGTAGAGGGAAGAGAGACAGAGGAGTGGGAGTGAGAGAGAGAGAGACCAAGAGAGGGAGAGGGGTAGGAGGGAGACTTGAGATATGATTGAGTGAGAGAGAGAGAGAGAGACCCCAAGAGAGGAGTGGTCTCCAGGAGGAGAGAAATTGATAGAGAGAGAGGGAGGAGTGGGGAGAGATAGAGGAGATAGGTTATGGCAGAGGCAGAGGCTTAAGGGTTTAGGTTGTTTTAATTGATTAACGGCCATGGTTATGGGCAGAGGGGGAGAGATAGAGGAATCTATTGAGGAGAGAGATGAAGGGAGGGAGAGAGATAGAGAGTAGAGGTTAAGGGCAGAGGGGTATAAAGGGGTAGAGGTTAAGGAGAGGGAGTGAGATAAGAGAATGAGAGAGAGAGAGAACTTAGAGAGGTAAAGGGGTAGGGAGGGTGATACTGAGAGAGAGGAAAGAGGAGGGAGTGGGAGAGAGATATGTAGAGGGTTAAACGAGAGGGTAGAGTGGGGTTTTAAGGGCTTGGGGAGTTTAAGGGTTAAGGGTTTAAGGTTTACGGTTAAGGGTTTAGGGTTTAGGGTTTAAGGGTAGAGGGGAGACACATATAGGGAGTGAGTGAGAGATAGATAAAGACCTAAGAGAGGGAGAGGGGGTAGGAGGGAGAGACTTGAGAGAGAGAGAGGGTAGATGGTAGAGGGTAGAGGGTTTAAGGTTTTGGAGTTTAAGGGTTAAGGGTTTAGGGTTATGGGTAGAGGGGAGAGATATAGAGGGATTCAGTCAAAGACAAAACCCCAACCTTAGGATTTTCCCAATACCATAAAAGACTAGTAATATAAGACAGGATAGGAAAGGAACATAAGATAGGACAGGAAAGGACATATTCAAAAGATGCAACATACTGTGTTGATATGTTCTTCAATCTTCTTAAGAAGATCCATGATCTGTTTATAAAGTGACTTCATATATGCATCAAGTTCAATTATGCATCTTTTAAACAATGAGGAATCATTTCAAGTTGTTCTCGAACCCCTCTCACCATAACCCTATTGGACAATCACACATCACATAGGAATGTGAGTTGTTAGGTAACCCACATATGTGACAGGTGGTTGTCCAATAAAGATAAAATGAGGAGACTATGTGTATTTATTACACATAAAAAAAGAAGAGAAATGGTTGAATCAAGGTCATGATACAAGTACTGGGAGAGAGATAGATGGTAGAGGGCTTAGAGTTTAAGGTTTAAGAATTAAGGTAGAGGGGAGAGAGATAGAGAGAGCGAGTGAGAGAGAGAGACCTGAGAGAGGGAGAGGGGGTAGGAGGGAGAGACTTGAGAGAGAGAGAGGGTAGAGGGTAGAGGGTAGAGGGTAGATGGTTTAAGGGTTAAGGGTTTAGGGTTATGGGTAGAGGGGAGTGAGTGAGTGAAAAAAGACCTAAGAGAGGGAGAAGGGGTAGGAGGGAGAGACTTGAGATAGATTGAGTGAGTGAGAGAGTGAGAGAGAGAGACCTCAAAGAGGGAGTGGTGCTACGAGGGAGAGACTTGAGAGAGAGAGAGATAAAGCAAGGGAGGGTTAAGGGTAGAGGGTTTAAGGGTTTAAAGGTTTAGGGTTTAGGGTTTAGGGTTAAGGGGAGAGAGATAGAGGGAGTGAGTGAGTGACCCATTTGCATATTATTCTTTTATTCTTCGTCAATTAAATATTTAGTTACCCATTTGTTGTTAGCAGAAATGACCCAGGAATTTAATAGAATGGACTACTCATATAATACCTTGCATTATGGAGCCCAATTCTCTGATATATTACTACTTATCAAATCCTTTGTAAATAATTATAAACTTATGACTCCATTTAAGCATTTAATTGATTTTTTTGAATCAAAGAAAAAACATAGACATGCAATTGAACAAATTCTCAAAAGAAGAATGACAATATCATTAACATTTAATTCAAAATTCACTCAAATCCACATAAGGAGAGAAAATATATCATAATTATATATTTATTCATACTTATAAGTCATATCTGCATACAATTTAAGATAATTTGCATATATTCATCCAAAACTCAAAACAGACTATCTATTCTATTCCTATCTTTCTACCCATATATTCAACTGAAAACCTAGCTAGAGCTTTCATTAGTTCTCTCCCTACAAATGAGCCTTGAATTCCCTTTTATATGACAAGGGAGCAACAAGCTTTGGACTCAAATGTAATTTCACCACAAATTTTCATTTGAACAAAATCTCCATTGCATTTGACTTTCATTTCAAAACTTCCCACAAGTTGAATCTGCAAAACATAGTGCATGAACTCAGGAAAGCTAAAGTTGTAACTACCATCAGAAAAGGGAACACAAATTTTCATCAAAATCCCCTTTGTTGCTATCCACGCAAAAAAAACCAAGCAACCAAATTTCCATGAAGGCACACAATCGACATCAAAATGTGCCACACACACAGAACCAACACCACCAACAACAACATCATCAACACAAAATTTTACATCCCACACAGCAACTTCATATTTACCTGCCACCCTACCCTTACCAACACTCAGACCCCAGTATACATGCTTGCTTCTAGTTGTTGCTAGAGGAGGAGAGGAAACCTTAGCCTCCTCTTCTTTCTTGTCCTTGCCCAATATGGTTCTAGTCCTTTCGCTTGGGGTTTTAACAGCCAATGGCACCACAAATATCACTTCTTCATTAGAGGATAGATATCTTTCTACCCATATATTCAACTAAAAACCTAGCTAGAGCTTTCATCAGTTCTCTCCCTACAAATGAGCCTTCAATTCCATTTTATATGACAATGGAGCAATAAGCTTTAGGCTCAAATGTAATTTCACCACAAATTTTCATTTGAACAAAATCTCCATTGCATTTGACTTTTATTTCAAAACTTCCCACACGTTGAATTTGCAAAACATAGTGCATGAACTGGGGAAAGCTAAATTTGTAACTACCATTAGAAAAGGGAACACAAATTGTCATCAAAATCCTCTTTGTCGCAATCCACGCAAAAACACCAAGCAGCCAAATTACCACAAAGGCACACAATTGACATCAAAATTTTCCACACATGCAGAACCAACACCACCAACAACAACAACATCATCAACACAAAATTTTACATCCCACACAGCAACTTCTTATTTACCTGCCACCCTGCCCTTACCAACACTCAGACCCTAGTATACATGCTTGCTTCTAGTTGTTGCTAGAGAAGGAGAGGAAACCTCAACCTCCTCTTCTTTCTTGTCCTTTCCCAATACAGTTCTAGTTCATCCGCTTGGGGTTTTAACAGCCAATGGCACCACAGATATCACTTCCTCATCAGAGGATAGATATATTTCTACCCATATATTCAACTCAAAACCTAGCTAGAGCTTTCATCAGTTCTCTCCCTACAAATGAGCCTTGAATTCCGTTTTATATGGCAAGGGAGCAACAAGCTTCGGGCTCAAATGTAATTTTACCACAAATTTTCATTTGAACAAAATCTCCATTGCATTTGACTTTCATTTCAAAACTTCCCACACATGGAATCTACAAAACATAGTGCATGAACTAGGGAAAGCTAAAGTTGTAACTACCATCAGAAAAGGGAATACAAATTGTCATCAAAATCCCCTTTGTCGCTATCCACACAAAAAAACCAATCAACCAAATTGCCATGAAGGCACACAATCAACATCAAAATGTGCCACACATGTAGAACCAACACCACCAACAGCAACACCATCAACACAAAATTTTACATCCCACACAACAACTTCTTATTTACCCGCCACCCTTCCCTTACCAACACTCAGACCCCAGTATACACACCCGCTTCTATTTGTTGCTAGAGGAGAGGAAACCTCAGCCTCCTCTTCTTTCTTGTCCTTTCCCAATACAGTTCTAGTATGTCCACTTGGGGTTTTAATAGCCAATGGCACCACAGATATCACTTCCTCATCAAAGAGCAAATTGTGATTGAAGTGAGGTAAATACTGATAGTAGTCAGAGTCATTCTTGATTACATCATCAAAAGTGTTGCTCGTAAGGTCAATGGGCGAGTGTTGGCATCCAGAGGAGCCATGCCAATACCTTATTTTCCTACCAACACTAGTAATAGAGCACAACGACTGCTTGCCTTTGTCATCTACTAGTTGAGCAGCAATGTCCTGGAATTCCAACCTTCTACTGCATCTAGTGGGCATAATCCTTGGCTTGTCAACCAAAGCACCTTCTTGAATAGCAGGATCGAGCTTTTGTGAGCTCAAATGAATAGACCTCCTTACTGACTCACTCATTTTCTCTTTTCAGACAAGCACTCAAACTTGATTAGACCCAGCCAACAAAGTGCTCTAATTGCTACAAGAATGATACTATTAGCAATTAATTCCTCTTGTATTTATTGTGCGAGGTAATGGCAACCTTCATCAATGCTTAGTAAAAATGCATGTGCAAACATGGCAATTTGGCAATGTATGTACTATCACCATTTAACTTTAGTTGCATGAGAATCCACATATCACCCTTCATGATTGCCAACAACAACATCTTCACACAGATTGAGATCGATGTGACTACACAAGCAAGGAATAATTCATTAATACTTCACCAGTTGTATGATAAAATTACCACCATGTGTCATTTTCCAACTTTGAATACTGCCCGCTGATCTCTTGAAGAGTTGGCAGATCAAACGGTTTATCTCAGGCTAACACAGTTTGACATCCAACAAAGCATCGTTCACCTTCCTCATGACCAATAACATTAATCCATCTCGAAAACCAACTACCATTTCGGCAGGTCCTATGCACTTTGCAAACTAAACAGCTGGAGCTACGCATCGCAATCTCGTTGACCCAGTGGCTTTTAACCAACCTTCATCTTCCTCCTACGAGCTAGCAAGGAACAACAAATATTTACATTAGCTTTTGATCTTGGTTGTCGATCTAAAACCATGGGTTATGAGCTCAATAGTGGAGATTGGGCCCCACATTCCATACAAGACATACATCTTCCTTTTGCTGACCTCACGCCAAATAACAAGGTGACACCTTAGGTTTGCAAGTTGGTAGGGTATGATCGAGATCTTCTCCCATATCTTCGAATCTAAAAAACCTACACATTGCATGGTTAGTATTTAATGAAAGGCTTTGGCTAAGCCATTGGTGACATGACCACTGGGGTTAATGGCTTAGACTTACGTCACCGGATTAAAATTAAAACCCAACTTTGATTTTAATACTTAATTTCCTCCGCAGGGTTTTATTTCCTAAGTCTCCATTGGCCTCATGTTTCATATTTTAAAAAACAACTTACGTCATTGTTTACCGTTGGCCTAGTGATGTCCCCTCATCCTTTTTAATGAATATTTTATTTTGCAGAAGGGATCGAATTCATGCTACCATTGATCAAATTTCCTTCGGATATCAACAGTTTCCTGCCATAGCGTGATATCGTGGGTGGGCGCCAAGTGTCCTTCTGGTGGATGAAATTGTGCAACCGCTGATCAACTACCTTTTGATCTCAGTTGTTCCCCATTATCCCGTGATGGCCCCACCATAGTGCTTTGGTCGATCACAATATCATGGGCAATCTCCACGTGTCTCATCCGATGAAGCCAAAAAAATAAAGGAAATACCATGGAACATTAATTTGGCCTTAAAATACATTAAAAGGTGGGTTACTAAAGTGCTCTTAAGATGCATGTGATTCAAATCGACGGATATGTTATAATCTTGATGGAAAATCTCCTCAAGGTTTAATGATAGGGACAATGACTATGTTGAAGGAATGAGATCATTGATGCTCAAGATCTACGGTTGCCCGCCATCGCGTGATTCGAAGTTGCAGGATTTTTACCGATTGCAATATCGCGGGCAACCACCACATGGACTTCCTTCACAGTGTATGGTATGGTGAGCCCCTTATGGCCATGTTGGAGATTGTGTTAGCCTATTTTGAAGGTAGCCATCAATGATTTGATCAAAATGAAGGATCGATGGCTCGAATTTAAATCTGCATCAAATATGGTTGGAGTTGTTCGTGCAGTGCGCAAGTGAGCTTTAATGGCAGATGAGACATTTACTAGCACAATTTGATCGAAATAAAATCAATTCTCCTACTTTATGTGTGTCACAAAGCATTTAGGTATTTTGCAAAGCAGTTTTAGAGCCGAGAGCAAGGTTGTGAACTCTGATAGCCGAAATTTGGGAATTCTGCAAAAAGAGTCGTGAGTTAATTTTTGTGTTTCCCGGTCACTATGTGCTTGAATTAAGGAAAAGATTGGACGTACTTATCATAGGGTTTGTTGATAAATGTTTTAGGGCTATAGTTTATTTAAATTGTGAGAAATTGCAATATTTTGTTTTATAATTTCATATCTCTAGTTAGTCCTAGCTATTTGAAGTGTGAAGTTATAAGAAGCCCTAGTATCTCCAAGATGGCACCACCCAAGCAACATTTTGGCCTGATTGACTATTTAAAAAGAAACATGTATGATGATTTCCTGGATCAATTTCCCTTTTCAATGAATGATAGAAAGAAGGGGTTGGTTCTGATGCGAGGGAAAATCCTAGGGGAGGGGTTAGTATACAATTGTTCCAACATAGTCAATGCTAGGATTCCTCTCACGGGTTTGGAAATGTTCGGATTGTGGTATGGAAAGAGGAATTTTCCTCACCTTTTTTCAAATGGATAGATGTATGATATGGGGAAGCTAGTGGTACCGAATGTTTTCCCTAATGTAGACCTACTTAGGGCAATAGCTACAAGATATGAACCTGTCACACAGGTAATTAGGAATAATGATGGAAAGGTTTTGTTAAGCATTAACAGAGATGATATTCAACAGATTTTTGACTTGAGTGAACTGAGTCAGGACTTGGTGCCTATCAACCTTGAGGAAATGAAGCAGGAATATGCAAAGTTGAAGTCTCTTTTTAGAGCTAAATTGCTTCCACCTCATCTGGCTAGGGTAGGAGGTTCAAGATTTCATATCAGCCACAGTGACCAAGATCCTTTCAGATTAATTTTTTTTGCAAATCATTTCCTGACCACTTTTTATTTATTGTGTCAGATTTTGGGTTTCAGTCCTGGTGCAGTGATGCCCATTGCATACATGTTCATGGGGGTGCAAATACAACACTCTAACTTCTCTGTCACATATGACTTTGCTTCTTTCTTCACTGAGAGGATACATGAGGGGCTATCAAAGCTACAGAAAAATGATACCGACACTCAATTCTTTTGGTATTCTATGTTGATGCATATGTTTTTATTCAAGAATTTTGACTTCTTTTCTAAGAAGATGAAATTAAGGCAATCGATTGATGGAGAAAGATTGCCAATACATATATGGGTTGTAGATTTATCTTGTAATAAGGAAAGCACTAATTATATGCAATTTGATAATTGTTTTCCTTCCAAATTGAGGGCTAGATTGATGGTGAATGTACCTAGGATTCTTGAGGAATTACATGATTTCCTCAGGCCAAAGGGGAGGAAGCCAGAATTAAAAGTCAACCATAACTGGGGTGACATTATCCCATACCCAGTCAGCATTATTTTGAGGGTATATGGTTTTCAAGGAGCCCCTCATATACTGCCATACAATGTGCCACCAAGAGTGGAGTTTGCAGAAGTTATGTGGCAAATAGGTTGCATCAATGAGGACAACCTCACAAGGAGGGGTAAGGGAAAAAATTTCCCTGATTATATAATGGTATCTGATTTTGCCTTTTCAAAAGGAGGTTGGGTGCACTTTGAGAAATTCTTTGAGGATTATCATTTGAAATGTGGTCTAAAGCGGCAAATGATCCTGAGGGTTTCTTTACCTTTTTTAGACAAAGAATAAAGGCTGGCAAGTTTTTGCATGAGTTCAACTTTCCTAAGGACTTGATCAAAAATGAGTTTGACTTAAATAAGTAGGAGTTGAACAAGGAGAAATGGATAGCTTATGATAAGCTATTAGATATTGTGCACAACATGGATCCGAAATATGATCCACTATTGGAGTTCAGTCCCCACCATAAGAAAATTGATTTTCTGATGGAGAACTTCAAAGAGATTATGGGCACTTTGAGAACCAAAAAATTAAACTTAGAGTTGAGTCTGGGTGTACAAGAACAAGGTACCAAACCATTTGAAACAAGGCCAACATACCAGCCTACAGAAAAGTGGCCCATTTACAGGAGAAAAAGGGATAGCAGCAGTGATGAGGAAGAAGTGAATAGAAAGGGGAAGTAAATTATGAAATTGCCTTCACAACCAGGTCCAAAATTCAAAGTTTCTGGGGAAATTAAGATCATTGATTTAGAGTCATCACCAAAAGATAGTTCCCCATCACCACCATCTAAGCCAAGCCCTAAAAGGCAAAGAACCGATCAACCACATGAGAGTTTGATGGATGAAATTATTGTTACTAATCAAGACATGCAAGTTGGTATGCCTTCCCCTCCTAGGCCAGCTAAATTGGTTTTATTTGATTTATATATGAAAGGAAAAAGTGTACAAGATGCAAGAATGGAAGCATGCAAGGAGTTTCTAGATGATAATGCATTTGTAAAGACTCATGTATTCTTGCAATTGGTATGGAGGATGAAGTTTGAAGAATATCAAAATAAATGTAAGGAGAGAAAAGAACCAAGACCTAATAGGTCAAACCAAGAGAATGATGAGGAAGTGAAAGCTGAATTAATGGAAGAATTTAAGAACATCACTCCTGAGGAAGGCAAAAAATTAGTGAGCCAGGCTAGTGTATTGATTCTACCTAAATGGGACATTGTAGATGCATTAGCCTTTAATGATATTATGAATTCCAATCATCCCTTGCAAGAATTTGAAGAAGAATTCAAGGCAGCACTTCAAGATTCTATTTTCAGTGAAGAGTATGAAACCTTGGCAATTTGGGCATTGGCCCCACAAGGGAGAAATCCAAATATTACAAACATTAATCCAAATTTCAGAGGGGGATTACTAATAAAGAGAGCTTCAGAGACCTCAACCACTGAGGCCACTAGTTTAACTATGAATGTGGCCAAATTGGCCCAAAATACTGTTGAAAAGGAGGAGGCTAAAAAGAAAAGCCTAATGGAGAAGTATAACCTTTTGATTGAAGAATATAGCAAGATGCAACAGAGGAATGTTGAGTTGCAAACTGAAGCGGAAAGGTTCAAGTATAGACAGATTGGGGAGACATCAAGTGATCCAGGGACCAGTACATTACCTTCCACAATAGGGTCAGTGCCTCTTACTTCTCCAATTGTTTCCACACCAGGGTCTCCCAATCAGAATCCTGCCTTCACCCCTTCTTTAGAGGAAATTGATGAAGAAACAGAATGCTTTGTTGATCCTACAAAGAAGCAGCTCTTGCAAAGAATTGATGAGTTACAGGCATCTTTGAGGGTAAGTGACGAGGGATCTCTTTCAAAGCAAAAAGAGATTGTTACTAATGTTTTAAGGCATTTGAATGAAAAGGTTGATAATAAATTGCTATCTATACATTCTTTATATTATTTTCTATTAGATGCAATAAAGAATATTGATAGGGATCAGGAGGTAGTGATACCATCGATTGAAGATTGGATCCCTAAGGCCAGTGATCTGGATGTCATGTATAAGGCCTCAAGGTTTGATACAAACAATAGGGCCCAATCATTAAAGCCTACTCAAGTGTTAGTAAAATCATTGCAAGGTTTTCAGACCTTACTAGATGACTTGAGTAGGAAGATTAGGGAGTTGGTGAATAATTTCAATGATTTGGGTAACACATTGTTACCTGATATAATTGATGAGCAGGGGAAAATTAGGTCATTCCAGTAGTGGCAAGCTCAGGCAGGTGAGGTCATCAATGATCAAATTACATTAATTTGTGATGACTCATATTATGACTTGTTGGTGAGCTGTATGGATAAAATCATTAGTACTAGCTCATTTTTGGAATCTTTTGAAAGAGATGCAAATCAGGTAGTAGTAAAATACACACCTTATAATGCCAAGGTGAATGAGGTAATTAATTTTGACTGGCCAACTGATGAAGAATATTAGGGGTGGGTAAATAAATATTTCACTGCGAAATAAAAGAATGAATTACTAACGGGTGGTAAATCAGATGTTGTAGTTACAATGGCCTCCGGTTTTTCTTTGATGGTGGTCTCGACATGGGTTTCTTGTGGTTTTTTGTTGTTGCCTCAATTTTCCTTAGCTGACATGATGAACAGGAATATTCTCCAGGGTGATGGCTATTATAACAATTTTTGGAATATCACCAAATGCTTCATTTTGCTGGTGACATGTGTACTTTCTGGCCCGATGCTTGTTTTCTCCTTCATTTTTTATAAGAAGGATTTCAAGGCCAGAAGTATGGGTTATCAAGTTAGATAATTTTTGGTCGAGTCTAAGAAAAATTGCAAAGAAAATTGTAAAGTCCAATGGTTTTAGAGACAAATACAATTTAGGTTTTGAGTTATTCTATAATTGGTTTTGAATTCATGGGGATTTAATGTTGTATAATAGTACTAGCATTTGAGTTGAAATGATAAATTCAAACTCATGTCTCTCCACTATACATGCATATCCAAATTTTGAATAAGATGACTAAGGGTTGTTTTATTCATCTCACTGTTGTGGTGTGTATAATCCTTATTTTAGCTTTAATTCAAGGAATTAATTAAAATGCTTGAATGGGATTATAGGCAGATATGTTTTGTATAAGGATTTGATAAGTAGTATTGGGTGAGAATGCATACTGATGAAACTGTAATGCAATATTGTCAGGGATCTTATATGTTATGTATTAAATCTATCATAAACCTTTAGATGCTTATGAATTTGACTACTGCAATGGATATATGGCACTGATCTAAGTTGTACTTATTTTTGTAGTTCAATAATTGTTTATCTTTTCCTAGAGCTTGCTACAAATTGAAAATTAATGACTATATTTTACTATGGATTGTGTTGTAGTTATCTCATGCTCCACGTAGTTGATATTATTAGTGAATAGCCAATTTTATTTGATATTATCCTATTTTGTTGAGCTATTCAATGGGATTATCTGTTATGTGTTAATGTTGTTTATGATATTGGTGCAGAGGTTGTAAAAAAATTAAGGGATCACCCTCCTCGGTCTTGCAGAGCCCAAAGTGTAGGAGGCTATTTAAAGTCCTCGTCAGTTGGTCCAAGTCCTTCGAGCTGCCCTTGATTGGAATTCACAATCCCATAGGTAGATTAGAAGACCAACCTAGTTACAGCGTAAAAACAAACCAACACCCTCTACCTTTAACCCTCAATCCTAAGCCATTAACCCTTAAACCCTCTACCCTCTATCTCTCTCCCACTCTAAACTCTAAACCTTTCCTTGTATTCTTTTATAATTTTCATTATTCTTATTTATTTTACACTTACATTTACAAATACACATACATATGCATTTATTTTTTTCATTTATTTCTCATATAGTTTAATAGTTTGATCGATTTCATATTATATGTGTTGAAGACTTTAGAATTTCAATTATATTAATTTATGGATATGTTGTATCTATAACACTACAAAACCATATGCTCTTTGCATTTACACTTGCATTTAGAAATACACATTTATATACATAGATATAGATTTCTTTAATGATATGTTGCATTTATTCTTCTAGGAGAGCATCCAGTAATTGCATTTACATTTACATTTAAAAATACATATACATACATACATACATGCATACATACATACATATATATGTGTGTGTGTGTGTGTATGATTGTGTGTGTATTTATATAATTTATATTCAGTGTTCAGAAACAACCCATTAGGTCTGTACATGGATAAAAATTCATAAAATCAGATCTCCCATACATGTTTTGTTGAAACCTAGGCTTGAATCTCTCATTTCACATGCTTTTCTTCACAAAACTCTTGACGAAAATAGCTATACCTTCTTTATTTTTCATCTTATGCTCTATTCATGCATCCTACAATTACAACAATATCCATGGGGCCTCTTACACAAGCTACAGTAATCACAAAAAGTGTAAGAGCCCCTTTATATCATGTTTGGACTACAAAACCCTCAAAAACAGGGTAACCGGATTGCATGCAAAGAAATGAAGCTTTCCAACTCAAATCAACGCCTTAAGCCCTCAAATCAAATTAAAATCAAAGCTAACACATATCTTCATGACCTGGAATTGATTTCATATCAAAATATGGCTGCATGTGACCGCATAATGCTACATAATAGGAAAAATACATAAATTTTGAAGAAAAACAAAGATTTTTGAATGTCAAGAGCTTGTATTTTAAATCCTCAACCATCAACAACCATTAAAATGATCACTTTATGCCTTTTAAAGGCCTTTACATTGATGGAGCTTCAAAAAATTTCTCCTTGTTTGTCATTCATGCCCTGCCTTATGTCTCTGGTCTTCATGGTGTTGGAAAATTCCTAAGGTTGGGGTTTTAGCTTTGCTTATATGTAAAACCCTTATGTTTTCTTTACGCCTGGGTTGGGATCTTTTTCGCTGTTACCTTTTTGAAGGGTTTTAAAATCACTTATTTCTTATCGGCTCATCTAAGTAAGGCCCCTTTGTTTTAATTTTATCTCCTCCGCTAGGTTTTATTTTTCCCTAAGTCTTGGATAACCTCGTGCTTCATCGTTTTTAAAACAACTTATGTTGTTGTTTGTCATCCACCTAGTAATGCCCACTTCTCCTTTTAATGAATGTTTTATTTTACAAGGGTTGATTTAGTGCTGTCGTTGATCTATTTCCTACAGATATCAATGGTGCCTGCCATCCCGTGATCAGGAATTGAAGGATCATGAAATCATGGGTGGGCGCCACGTGTCTTATCTGAGGGATCAAATTTGTGCTACCGCTGACCAACTGCCATTTGATCTAAGTTGTTCCCCACCATCCCGCGATGGTGCTTGGGTTGATTATGAAATCACGGGTGGGTGCCACATGTCTCATCCAACGAATCCTAAAGAGTAAAGGAAACACTAGTCATATTTAAATGTATTAAGGGGCAGATTGTTAAAGTGTTCTCGAGACACACATGTTCTAAATCGACAGATATGTTATAATCTCGCTGAAAAATTTGTTCGAAGGTTAACGACATGGCTGGTGACTATGTTAAAGGAATGAGATCATTGATGCTCAGGATCAACGGTTTCCCACCATCGCATGATCAAAAGTTTCAGGATTGTGATATCGTAGGTAACTGCCACGTGGACTTCCTTCATAATGTATGGTAAGGTGGGCCCCTTATCGTTGTGTTGGAAATTGTGTCAGCTTGTTTTGAAGGTGGTCGTCGATGATTTGATCAAGCTGAAGAATCGACTGCTCAAATTTAAATCTGCATCAAATATGGTTGGAATCATTCGTGCAATGCGAAATTGAGCTTTAATGGTGGATGAGACACTTGCTGGCATGATTTGATCAACAATAAAATCAATTTTCTTGCTTGGTCTATATCACAAAGCATTCAACTATTTCATGGAGTAGTTTCAGAGCTGAAGGTAGAATTGCGAGTTTCTGCAGCCAAAATTTAGGAATTCTGTGAACAAAGTTGTGAGTTTATTTTTTTGTGCCTCTCGGTCATTTGGATTTGAATTTGGGAAAGAATTAGCTGGATGTGTTGTGAGCTTGTTGATGAATGTGTTAAGGCTATAGCTTAATTATAGTTGTGAGAAATTGCAGTGTTTTGTCCTGTAATTTTCTATCTCTAGTTATTCCTAGCTATCTGAATTATAACATTGTAAAAAAGCCCTAATTTTTTAGAGATGGCACCACCAAGGCAACATTCTGGCCAGACTAAATATTGGAAACGAAACCTATATGATGATTTCCTGGATCAATTTCTCTTGTCAATGAATGATAGGAGGAAGGGATTGGTCCTAATGCGAGGGAAAATACTAGGGGAAGGGTTAGTGTATAATTGTTCCAACATTGTCGATGCTAGGGTTCCTCTCACTGGCTTGGAATTGTTTAGATTATGGTACGGAAAGAGGAATTTTCCTCACCCTTTTTCAAATGGATGGATCTATGATATGGGAAGCTGATGGTACCAAATGTATTCCCTAATGTAGACCTGCTTAGGGCAGTGGTTGCAAGATATGACCCTGTTACACGAATAATCAGGGACAATGATGGAAAAGTTTTATTGAGCATTAATAGAGAAGAGGTCCAACATATTTTTGACTTGAGTGAACCGAGCGAAGACTTGGTTCCTATCAACCTTGAGGAAATGAAGTAGGAGTATGCAAATTTGAAATATCTTCTTAGAGAAAGGTTGCTTCCACCTCATCTGGCTAGGGCAGGAGATTCAAAATTTCATATCAGCCCCAATGACCAAGAACATTTCAAATTAATTTTTTTTTTCAAACCATTTCCTGGCCACTTTTTATTCTTTATGTCATATTTTGGGTTTCAGTCCTGGTATGGTAATTCCCATTGCTTATATGTTCATGGGGGTGCAAATACAACACCCTAACTTCTCTGTGACCTATGACTTCGCTTCTTTCTTGGCTAAGAAGATGCATGAAGGGTTGTCAAAGCTGCAAAACAATGATACCGACACTCAATTATTTTGGTATTCTATGCTAATGCATATATTTTTGTTTAAGAATGCTGAATTTTTCTCTGAGAGAATGAAATTAAGGCAATCAATTGATGGAGAAAGATTGTCAGTACAGATATGGGCTGCAGATTTATCTTGTAATAAGGAAAGCACTAGTTATGTGCAATTTGATAATTGTTTTTCTTCCATATTAAGGGCTAGATTAATGCTAAATATACCTAGGATCCTTGAGGAATTACATGATTTCCTTAGGCCAAAGGAGAGGAAGCCAGAATTGAAGGTTTACCATAACTAGGGTGACATTATCCCATACCCAGTCAGCACTATTTTGAGAGTATATGGTTTTTAGGGAGCCCCTCATATACTGCCATACAATGTGCCACCAAGAGTGGGATTTGCAGAAGTTATATGGTAGATAGGTTGTATTCATGAGGACAACCTCACTGCAAGGGGTAAGGGAACATTTTTCCTAGATTATACAATGGTATTTGATTTTATATTTTCAAAGGGAGGCTGAACACATTTTGATAATTTCTTTGATGATTACCATTTGAGGTGTGGACCAAAGCAGCAGCATGATCCTATGGGTTTCTTTGCTCTTTTTAGACAAAGAATAAAAGCTAGAAAATTTGTGCATGAGTTCAATTTCCCTGAAGACTTGATTAGAAATGAATTTGATTTGAATAGATAGGAGTTGAACAAGGAGAAATGGATTGCTTATGGTAAACTACTAGATGTTGTGCACAAAATAGATCTAAAATATGATCCATTGTTGGAGTTCAGTCCCCACCATAAGAAAATTAATTTTATAATGGGAAACTTCAAGGAAATTATGGGCACATTAAGGAAAAAAAAGGTAAATTTAGAATTGAGTCTGGGTGTACAAGAGCAAGGTGCCAGACTAATTGAAACAAGGCCAACATACCAGCCTATGGAAAGGTGGCCTATTTACAAAAGAAAAAAGGATAGTAGTAGTGATGAAGAGGAAGTGGATAGAAAAGGAAAACAAATTATGAAAGTGCCTCCACAACCAAGTCCAAAATTTAAAGTTCCTGGGGCAATCAAAATTATTGATTTAGAATCATCACCGGAATACAATCCCTTATCACCACCATCTGAGCCAATCCCTAAGAGGCAAAGAATTGATCAACCACAGGAGGATTTGATAGATGAGATTATTGTTACTAATCAAGACATGCAAGTTGGTATGCCTTCCCCTCCTAGGCCGGCTGAATTAGTTTTATCTAATTTAGATATGAAAGGTAAAAGTGTACAAGATGCAAGAATGGAGGCATGCAAGGAGTTTCTGGATGACAATACATTTGTAAAAACTCTTGTATTATTGCAATTGGTATGGAGGATGAAGTTTGAAGAGTATCAAAATAAATGTAGGCAGAGAAGAGAACTAAGGCCTGATAGGTCAGGCCAAGAGAATGATGAGGAGGTAAAAGTTGAATTAATGGAAGAATTCAAGAACATCACTCCTAAAGAAAGAAGAAAACTGGTGAGTCAGGCTATTGTATTAATTCTTCTTCAATGGGACATTGTAGATGCAGTAGCCTTTAATGCTATTATGAAGTCTAAGAATCCCTTTCAAGACTCTAAAGAAGAGGTCAAGGCAGCATTGCAAAACTCTACTTTCAGTGAGGAATATGAAACTCTTGCAATTTGGGAATTGGCCCCACAAGGGAGAAAACCAGATGTTTCTGATATTAATCCAAATTTCAAGGGAGGATTGATAATAAAGAGAGCTTCAGAGACCTCAACCACTGAGGCCACTAATTTGACTGTGAATGTGACCAAATTGGCCCAAAAGACTGCTGAAAGGGAGGAAGCTGAAAGGAAGAGCTTAA
>VDFB02173348.1:0-19071 GCA_007258455.2 Sequoia sempervirens | reverse complement strand
AGTCCCCACCATAAGAAAATTAATTTTATAATGGGAAACTTCAAGGAAATTATGGGCACATTAAGGAAAAAAAAGGTAAATTTAGAATTGAGTCTGGGTGTACAAGAGCAAGGTGCCAGACTAATTGAAACAAGGCCAACATACCAGCCTATGGAAAGGTGGCCTATTTACAAAAGAAAAAAGGATAGTAGTAGTGATGAAGAGGAAGTGGATAGAAAAGGAAAACAAATTATGAAAGTGCCTCCACAACCAAGTCCAAAATTTAAAGTTCCTGGGGCAATCAAAATTATTGATTTAGAATCATCACCGGAATACAATCCCTTATCACCACCATCTGAGCCAATCCCTAAGAGGCAAAGAATTGATCAACCACAGGAGGATTTGATAGATGAGATTATTGTTACTAATCAAGACATGCAAGTTGGTATGCCTTCCCCTCCTAGGCCGGCTGAATTAGTTTTATCTAATTTAGATATGAAAGGTAAAAGTGTACAAGATGCAAGAATGGAGGCATGCAAGGAGTTTCTGGATGACAATACATTTGTAAAAACTCTTGTATTATTGCAATTGGTATGGAGGATGAAGTTTGAAGAGTATCAAAATAAATGTAGGCAGAGAAGAGAACTAAGGCCTGATAGGTCAGGCCAAGAGAATGATGAGGAGGTAAAAGTTGAATTAATGGAAGAATTCAAGAACATCACTCCTAAAGAAAGAAGAAAACTGGTGAGTCAGGCTATTGTATTAATTCTTCTTCAATGGGACATTGTAGATGCAGTAGCCTTTAATGCTATTATGAAGTCTAAGAATCCCTTTCAAGACTCTAAAGAAGAGGTCAAGGCAGCATTGCAAAACTCTACTTTCAGTGAGGAATATGAAACTCTTGCAATTTGGGAATTGGCCCCACAAGGGAGAAAACCAGATGTTTCTGATATTAATCCAAATTTCAAGGGAGGATTGATAATAAAGAGAGCTTCAGAGACCTCAACCACTGAGGCCACTAATTTGACTGTGAATGTGACCAAATTGGCCCAAAAGACTGCTGAAAGGGAGGAAGCTGAAAGGAAGAGCTTAATGGAAAAATATAACCTTTTGATTGAGGAGTACAACAAAATGCAACAGAAAAATGTTGAGTTGCAAACTGAAGTGGAGAGGCTTAGGTATAATCATATTGGGGAGACATCAAGTGCTCCAAGAACCAGTACATTACCTTCCATAGTAGGGTTAGTGTCTCCTACTTCTCCAATTATTTCCACACCAGGATCTCCCAATCTGATTCTTGTGCTCACCCTTTCTTTAGAGGAAGTTGAAGAAGAAACAGAGTGCTCTGTCGATCCTACAAAGAAGTAGCTCTTGCAAAAAATTGATGAATTGCAAACATCATTAAAGAAAAGTGAGGAGGGATCTCTCTTAAAGAAAAAGGAAATTGTTACTACTATTTTGAGGCATTTAAATGAAAAGGTTGATAGAAAATTTCTATCTATACATTCTTTATATTCTTTGTTGTTAGCAGCAATAAAGAATATTGATACGGATCAAGAAGTAGTGATACCAATAATTTAAAATTGGATCCCTAGGGCCAGTGATCTGGATATCATGTATAAGGCCTCAAGGTTTGATATAAATAATAGGCCCCAATCATTAAAGCCTACTCATGTGTTAGTAAAATCATTGCAAAGTTTTTAGGCCTTACCAGATGACTTGAGTAGGAATATTAGGGCACTGGTGAATAATTTCAATGATTG
Organism: Sequoia sempervirens; assembly: GCA_007258455.2. Taxonomy (NCBI): domain Eukaryota; kingdom Viridiplantae; phylum Streptophyta; class Pinopsida; order Cupressales; family Cupressaceae; genus Sequoia; species Sequoia sempervirens. The sequence continues at coordinate 17,329 of VDFB02173348.1, read as the reverse complement.
TGGTAACACATTGTTACCTGATATAATTGATGAGCAGGGGAAAATCAGGTCATTTCAACAATGGCAGGATCAAGCAAGTGAGGCCATCAATGATCAAATCAATTCAATTTGTGATGACTTAGACTATGATTTTTTGGTGAGTTGTATGGACAAAATCATTAGTACCAGCTCATTTTTAGAATCTTTTGAAAGGGATGTGAATCAAGTAGCGGTAAAATGCACACCTTATAATACCAAGGTGGATGAGGTAATTAATTTTGAATGGCCGACTGATGATGAGTACGAGAATTGGGTAACTAAATATTTGACTGAGGAGTAAAAGGATTGAACTACTAACAGGTGGCAGATCAAATGTTGCGGTTGCAACAGTTCCAGTTTTGTGTTGACGGCTTTCTTGATGCAGTTTTCTTGTGGTTTTTTGCATCAATGTTCCTTGGTTGATATGATGAACAAGAATATTTTTCAAGGTGGTGGCTGTTGTAACAAATTTTGGAATATCACTAGGTGCTCCAATTGACTGGTGACAAGTGTACATTCTGGCCCGGTGCTTGTTTGCTCCTTCATTTTCTATAAGAAGGATTTCAAGGCCAAAAGTACGGGTTAGCAAGTTAGATATTTTTTGTCGAGTCTAGGTGAAGTTGCAAAGTGAATTGTAAAGTCTGATGGTTTTAGAGAAATGCAATTTAGGTTTTGAGTCATTCTGTAACAGGTTTTGAGTTCATAGAGATTTAATGTTGTATAACAGTACTAGCATTTGAGTTGAAATAAAAATTCGAGCTCATGTCTCTCCATTGTACATGCATATCTAAACATTCAATGAAATAACTAAGGGTTGTTTTATCCATCTCATTGTTGTGGTGTGTAAGATTATATTTTAGCTTTAATTCAAGGAATTAATTAAAATGCTTGAATGGGATTATAGGTAGATATGTGTTGTATAAGGACTTGATAAGTAATCCTGGGTTAGAATGTGTACTGATGAAATTGTAAAGCAATATTGTCAGGGATCTTATATGTGATGTATTAAATATATTATAAAACTCCAGATGCTTATGAATTTGACTCCTACAATGGATATATGGCACTGATCTAAGTTTTAATTATTAGTGTAGTTCAGTATTTGTTTGTCTTTTCCTAAAACTTGCTACAAATTACAAATCATTGACTATCTTATACAATGGATTGTGTTTAGCTATCTCACGCTCTAAATAGTTGATATTGTCTATGAACATCCAATTCTAGTTGATATTATCTTATCATGTTGAGCTATTAAGTGAGATCATCTGCTATTATTAATGTTGTTTATAATAATGGTGTAGAGTTTGTAAACACATTAAGGGATCACCCTCCCGGGTCTTGCAAAGCCTGAAGTGTAGGAGGCTTTTAAAGTCCTCGTTAGTTGGTCCAGGTCCTTTGAGCTGCCTTCGATTGGAATTGGAAATTCCATAGGTAGATTAGAAGAAAAACCTGGTTACATTATAAAATGAACCAATATACACGTCAACCACTGAACAACCACCTCTACAACTGACTTTTTAATCTTTTATGATCACATGAAACATAAAACACACTAATTTCAAGGTTGTTAACATCACTATTGAAATGTTTTAATTTTTTGACCTTTCAAACATTAAAAAGTACATCATTAAATTAATTATGTAATGGCATAAAAATTAAAAATATTATGAATTAATTATGTCACATAATTTAAATATAATTCTATCAAGAGATTAATATCAAATAGATAATATAATCGCATAACTTATACATTTCAATGTCATTGATCTTCTTCTTCATCCAACTTTTTGTCTGTATCATCTGATCTAGATTCGACATTATAAGAATTGGTCATATCATCATCATCGTCATCAATATCAGTTTTGATAATGTCATCATCCACACGGATATCATCTTCATAAACATTAACTCCTACATCATCATGATCTAGTTCCTCCTCTTTGACATCTTCGTTAGGGACATCATCAACTAACTGTTGATCCTGATCATCATCTACATCATCTTCTAATTCTTTGGTATATTATTCTTCCACCACATTATACTTTACCAGCCTTCCTCTTGGATCATGTTTAATAATAAATGAACAACCCAATTTACTTGGAACCTCTGAGTAAAATGCCTGCTCACATTGGCTTGGAAGAACATAAGGCTCATTTCCAACTCGCTCAGTCAACCTTGTATTAACCATGGTAAATCCATTATCATGTTCAATAATAGTTCTCTTAGGATCATTTTCATTCAATTGTAGCCTGTACCATAGGACGACGAACAAAATTAATCTGAAGGACTTAAATTCACACTCAAGTATATCATCCAAAATCCCATAGTATCGATTTTTTGAGACTTCTGGATGTATGTCGCTTCTAGATGAAACATTAGTCACCTAAAAGACTGCAGTTATACTAGAATCACAATTTTTCTTCATGTCATCCAACATTTTGATTCAAAATTTATGACCATTGCACCACATAGCCTTGTGGTGTTTCACCTACAATATGTCAAACATGTAAAAATTATTGCAATATCGTCAATTGATAAATATTTTTATTCTTGGCTGAATGTATGCAAAGAAAACAACCTCAACATATATATACATCAATATACTTGAAAATAATTAAATATTATGGGTGATTAATATATTTATACGTACCTGTTTATCTCTTAAACCATATGCTAAATCAATTTCCCTTTTTGTAACATTGGAATCTCCATTACGATGAGCTTCTTTAACCAATGAAGCCACACCTTCCCCATGTTAATGTGTGACCAGATTGTTGACATCATTCAATCCATACCATCATCCAATCAAGATCTTTGGTGATGTACAAATGTAGTGCATCCCACTCTCGACCCACTGTATCAAAAAAAATTGAAATTCACAAATGATGTATAATTAGTTAAATACCACAGTATACGACCTTAATTTATAATTGATGTATATTGAAGATTAAAAAATAAATAAGTACAATATACATAAAAACCATATGTAAAATGTATTCCAATTAATCTTCATGACTATCTTATAATTACCTCTCACTTTCTTCAATCTACCTTTCCCCATCAGGTACTCCCCTTCGAATTTGTTAATGGAGTTGGGATCCCAAATGCGATCTACATGGATCTTTGCTACAAACTTACGAAGATATTCACTAATGTACACCATGGTCTAGTATACCATATATTCCTCCATCATAGAACCCTTCAGGATGTGCTCTTTGTCTAACTAAAGCCTTCAAAATTTTCAAGTGCCTCTCAACCATCCACATTGACCTTGTGTGTACAGTCCACACAATTCAATCTCATCAACTTGGTGTATGAGGTAGTGTTCTTGTGCATTGAAAAATGTTGAAAGTAGACACTTTTTCATTTCACACATTAGACAAGAAATTTTTCTCTTCCAATAATTTATATCTTCTTTATGGATTTCTTTAGATGACAACCATCTACAAGTGATTCAAGGTGCAAATATATTCACGAGATTTAACAAAAATATACACTATATTACATAACAAGTAAAACAAATGCTAATTATAAGATGTATACAACGAATTGAAAAAATCTCACTACTTACCTAATGTATTTTCCAAGATCATATATAACTTGCTTGACATTGTTGTCAAATTTGTCTAGGAGAGATAGACGTAGAATGTACTGCAACAATTATAAAATAATCTTTTCATTATTTTTCCAAAAGTAGTAAACACAATACACTAAAAAGTACATGCATTATACAAGTGTATATAATATGCCAGAATAATTACCTTAATGAAGGTATTCCAATCATGTATTTTCATCCCTGACCCAAATTCACTTTTCTTTGTTATTATATTGTTTATGTTCGCAGCAAATCCTGTGGGAAATCAAATTTTTCGTATGACTTCTTTTATAGCATTGTTTTGCTGCTCTATTAATAACCAAGGAAGGGAACTTATATTAATTTGGTCTCCATTGCTATTTAATTGAATGACATTTTTCATTGCATGATTGGCTTCCTAAATGTCACTACAAATTTTGACAATTTTTCCTTTGTCATGCCTTCCATCCAATATTTTCCATAACGTTTCTGTTATATTCTTTCCAATATGCATTGTATCAAACAAATGTACAATTTGTAGCTTCTCATAGTAGGGCAACTTACTAAATTGTATGGGATAACTTTTCAGTCCCTGTGGAAGCTGGCCATTAATGCCTTGATGACCTTCATGAAGCATATAAGTTAAACAAATTAACGACAATCATTGTCAATTAAAACATGAGTAAACACAACACAATATACAAATATAAATTCAAAACATATCATATATGATAGATAAAAAATTTGATCTAATGTATAACCTTGACGATTAATTCTATTATATTCCAACTTCCATAGGCGAGGTGTCATTCTTCGTGGTTTTGATGTAGTATCCTCTTTCCCATTGAAAAGATGTTTTTCAGTAGTTCGAGACTTATGATTTCTATGAAGGAAGTGCCTATACTCATCAATTACTTGCTTTCCTAAACTTGTTGAATGATGAGATTTGATCCTTGGACCACAAATTGGACATGCAAATTTTCCCTTTGTTTGAAGACCTGCAAGATCATATATAATTGGATTAAATATGTCAATTTTTTTAATTATATATAATGAATAGATTATTTTAAAAACATGCATGATATCTACTTCATCAAATTAAATATTGTTAAAGTGCAGTCGAATGTTATAACATACCACAAAAATATGTTAGCCCTGGAGCATCATGAATTGTCCATACAAGCATTGCATGGAATTGAAATTGTCTTTGTCCTATTGGTCTAGAGGAGTTATAAATAGTGACGCCATTCCATAACTTTAGTAACTCGTTGATAAGAGGCTTGATATATACATTCATATCTTTAACTTGCTACTTACCTAATTTAATGAACATAAACATTACATAATTATTATAACCATTTTACTGCAATATATATAAATTAATGTACATGACTATTAAATGAAAAAATTATAAATCATTATGCAATAAATAAGACAAATGAGATGCTACTATGTTAAATAAAATTGATGTAAACAAATACCTGGAACAATCATTGACAACATTATGTGCTCCCTCTTTATTGGCATCCATGGAGGAATGTTATTGTTGATAACAAAGACAGGCCACAATGAGTAAATAGATCTCAGCTCTCCAAATGGATTGACACTGTCCACTCCCAATGAAAGCCTAAGATTATGAGGTTCTTCTTTAAAGTGTGGCCATTTTTCCTCCATGTCCCTAAACGCAGAACCATCCACAGGCATTCGAAGAATGTCATCTCCACTTCTATTTCATACATGGTAAACCATAAATTGTGCTAAGCTTTCACACCTAAATAATCATTGCATACATGGAATAATGAGAATATAACAAAGAACCTTGTGAGGCACCTTTTTTGTTAGTTGATCTATTTGGTATCTATTGATATGACATTCTGTGCATTCTATTGCAAATTCTTGTTGTTTATGATATATAATATGACCATTGGGACATGCATCTATTGCTTGATACTCCATTCCGATATCTTTCATAATGGCACATAAATCTCGGTATGAGCAAGGTAAAATATTTGATGGTGGTAACAAAAATTCACCAATCAATCTACAACAAAAAATAATTTGTTCATATAAAGAATATTAATGGTACATATTTCATCCTTTATTTACTAGTAATGAACTAACAACAATTAAAAAAAAAAGAAAAAAGATGATATTTATGACATACCTTAACATCCGTGAGATTGTTATTTTGATAAACCATTCATAACCTTCAAGTTCAACAGCAATAATACAGCAAAGAGAAGAGTTGTTTGGGAGCCTTCATAAAGGGGCTCGTATGCCTTCTCAAGTATAGGTAAATTATGAACATCATCAAAGTCATCTTGATCATCATGATCATCTCTGCCACTAAATTTGTCATGGATCAATGTATTTGTACTATCATCTTCAACTGTGTTTTCTGGTGCATGATCATCTTCTTCCATAGGATCATTAACTTCATCTTCGATATTCACAACTCCATGTTCGTCCGCTTGAAAAACCACATTCTTCGGGTCATGATAATCTATATCATCTGCCCTAGGGTGCCCCACCTTTATAATAATGATAGACACAAATAAACCATGATCATGATCAAGTGATTATATATATATATATATATATATATATATATATATATATATATATATATATAATGTTAAAACGATATAAACATTTACAAATTCAATCAATATAAACACATATAATAAACAACTTACTAATGGATGATAATCATGCCCCCCTTCAACATGACTATGCTGCCTACAATGTTTCTCAGTTGTTGTGATTAAAAGTCATCTCGTCTTTAATCCCTTGCAATTATTGCAAGAACAATAACATTTCCCATCACCCTTTCTTTTCAATCTAGCCCACAATCTATCAAGTGTCTCTTCATTTTGTTCTGAACTAATATTATCTGACATGATTTTTCTTTACCAAGCTTGACTATTTAGATCTTCAAAAAATATCAAACTCACACTCCAATAATTTTTATTCATAGACAGGTAACATAATCTAATAATTCTGATATTTTACACCAAAAACATTTGGCATGCAACCACCCCTACAAAAGAGAAGATAGTCTGAAGTTAATGACCCCAAAAAACACTTTAAAATGCTAATTCCAAAACTTATTAAATTTTGATTTTACTATGATTTCCAACTATTAAGACTCCTAAAATCATAATATTGTACTTGATCGTAAACTTCCTACAATGTTGGAGGTAGCAAGCTAGTAAGAGCAATTGACCCATTCCTAAGGAGCAACAATTTGGAATCATCATTTCTAATGTCAATATGGATTTATCCTTTTAGTTAAAGATGCTATGTGTCACTTCTTATGATGAGCTTATCCCTAGGGCCCTCAACATTCAGAGAGCCCTAATAAAAAACAACAGAAGCATTGGTAAGAGAATGATTAGGGTACAAACCCTACGCCTCCATAGAAACATAAACAATAACTATAGCAGATTAGTGAGGTTGCAATACTAGAAAGATTGAGACATTGTAGGTAATAACAAAATCTTGCAATCTAAAGATTGCAGCCAATAACAAGCACACTATGTAGCTTAGTGACATTTGTAAATGCAATCTACGGTAAGAAGAATGATAGTCACTTGAGATGTGGCAGTCAAAAAGAGGTTGGTCAGTGACAAGATAATAAAGCTCAAACCTTGCATGGTAAAGTGGAGATTTTAACAGTGAGTTTCCTTACCCCCTTGCTAACCTTAAGGGTTTATCAAATGCTTTTGGTAGTGTTAGACAAGGAAAATGCAATTAGGGAATGACTATCCAAATGAAGTAACAGTGGTAATCATAGGTTCAATATTTCTTCTTAGCCATTAATGTATAATGGAGGTAGTGGATTGCATGTTTGAGCAGTGTTTTGAGACTCATCAAAGATGGGAGAATAGTGAATAATACCTTGTGGACTGTGAAGTGTCAATAAGGTTGAAGGATCTTAAGATCTACAATACCATGAAACAATGAGTCCCCTATAGTAAGTAGGCAGTCTATAGGGCATAGTTTTTGATTTTATAGAAGGATGCTCATGAAAGGAATCTTCAAGTGATAGTGAGTGAGCTGTTTGAGATTGCAGCTGAGGGTGCAATACCCAGTCTTAAAGGAAGTTAGCAAAGCAGTAAATGTGCAAGAAAATCAAATCATACACAACAAACACTTCACAATGTTATCTTGCATAATGCCTTGAGTTTGAAGACAAAAATCTCATTGTATCTTCATGATGAAAGTGGTGACCTTAATGGTCAATCACTGGCAACCATGATTTTAAAACATGCTATTGTGCTTATGGAGGCAACATTTTAAGCAAGGCAGTGAGTGGTGGTTTGGAACAATGGCAGGTATGAAGGACTTGCTTTATATGCATACTATGCAGTCTAGCTTAAGACAACGTTCTTAGAAGAGATTAAAGGTGGATTATGGAACTCAAGGGTTACCATGAAAAGGATTAAAGCAAAACTAAGATCTATTTAAAAGCCACGGTCATGAAGATATTAAAGATGTCACATGCAAAACCCTAGTAGCTAGAGTAATGAATACAGTGCCAAAGAGGATAGTGTGTTGGGGCAGATTTAAGAGATCTCCACATTATCTAATTATAGGGAAATACATCATTTATTTATTTATTTTAATTAAAATAAATCATTCTAAACCCTATATAGGATACATTGATACTTCAAAAGCCTCTGAAAGAATTTGAGATTATGCAAATATATGTCAAGTAACATTCATAAGGTTTAGAAAATCTTGATCACTCTCTAGAATAGCCCATTAAATATGGGTTGTGATTGAATGCACTACATAATTGATATAACACAACCACTCTGCATATCAACTAGAGTTATAGGCTCTTTATTTGCAGCAAGAGGTAATCACTCTTCGATCATGCTATAATTACATCCTAACCTATTAAAATTGAGACAACCTGAATACCAATGATGATTGACACCTACATTATACAACCTGAATTAACTACATTATATGAGTGCCTCCATTTCTATCACAACATAGCCACATTAAACTTGGGTCACACATGAATGCATCCTATATTTTTTATAGCACAACTATGCCACATGACCAATAGAGTTATGGATCACATAATTACAGTCACAAGAATCTGTTCCTTGGTTGTGATCTTATGGTGATTCCACACAACAAAATCTGGACATAAAATTCTCAAAACCCTAAACCTCTAAAAATGAAATCTGATGAGATGTTGCTTTAAAATATGATTTTCAAACCTAGAACTACAAATCTAACTTCACAACTAAATTATACAAAAATACAATGACTACCCTCAACCTAGTGATAACTTCTTGAATTTTTTTTGATTTTTCCCAAGAAAATCATCCTTAGTTCTCCACAAACTGTCTCAAGTAGAGCAAAACACTGTCACAATAAATCAAGCATGAACTCACTTTTCTTTATGTCGGCCACAATTTTTTTTTCTATTTTTCATGTTTGTCAAAAATTTGACAAAAATGATAGCTGATATTTCAACGAACCCCGAGTTCATCAAAATTTTGACAAACATCGGAGATAAACTTTCAAAAAATTGAAAATTACACATCAAATTTTACAAGCACCCGACAATACATCAAATTATACATATTTTGTAAGACATTTTTGTTGGATTTTGTAGTCAAATGAGTTAGTGATTGCAAAAATATCCCCCTTTGTTATTGATTGCAACACCAACTCTTTGAAAAACCATCAACAACAAAAGTAATCAACAACTCTACAACAAGTAGCACTCCCCCTGACTGTAGCATCTCTTGACTCTTCACACTCTCTCTTTTACTTCTACTTGACAACCTTCTTCTCTCTACAATCTCTCCCCCTATCTAAGGAGTTCTTCATTCTCTCATTCCCTTGTGAACACTCTCTCCCCTATATTTTTTTAGACCATATTCTTTCCTACAATACACTTTTGTGCTATGGTTTTTCAACCACTCTAATTCTCTCCCCCTTTGACATCAATGGAAAAGGGCAATAGACTCATCCAACTCACTTTCCTACATACTTCACATTTTTTGTTGTTCTTTCTCTTTCTTGCACTATACTATTTTTCTCTCCCCCTTTGACAACACTCAAAGGGAAGCACATCATCTGCATAGAATTTTTTTTTTTTCCCTTTTGACATCTACATATACCACCTTAGACACCACTTTGAACATGAACCAGCAACTAATTTCTCTCCACTATTCTCATTTTTTTGTACTCTCCCCCTTAGGGATACAAAATATGCTCCATCTGGCTGCACCAACTAACAAAAATACTACCTACTACCCCTGGGAGGTAGCCTTCAACATCAATCCAGGACCAAGAATGTACCTTGAATTCTCACCTAGATAAATGCACTAACTTATGCATCAACTTGAAAGGAGGGGTAATAACCCCTAACTTCTTCTGGAGATACTCAAATGTATCTTTTAGAAAATCCTGTAAAGATATTTTCAACTTGATCCTTGATAGGCACATATTCTAGCTTCACCTCATTCTCTACAACTTTATCTCTTAGAAAGTAATACCAGATAGAGATATGTTTTGTTCTTGAATGAATTACCAGGTTCTTTAAAATATTGATAGCACTTGTATTATCACATAGAAATGGGTTCATCATATGATATTATGATATCCTTCAATGTTTGGTTCATCCATAATACCTATTTGTAGCATGATGTTGTTGCAATATACTTTCTTATGCAGTATATAATGACACTAAATCCTGCTTCTTACTCAACCAAGAAATCAATCTGCTTCCAAGAAAGAAAGCACCACCACTTATACTTTTTGTGTCATCTGTGTAACCTACCCAATATGCATTTGTGCATGCACTCAAGGAGAAATTAGCATCTCTAGGATACCACAGACCATAGTTTGGAGTTCCCTTCAAGTATCTAAATATCCTCTTTACTATTGTAGCATGAGATTCTCTAGGATCTTGAAACCTTTCCACAAGACAAACTGCATGCATGATATCCGGTCTAGTAGCAGTTAGATGTAGCAATCCACCAATAATTGATCTATATTTTCTTTGATCAACCTTAGATGATTCATCATTTTTTATCAACTTACAACTAGTAACCATAGGGTTACATACTTTGATTGTGAAATGAATATACCTTTCTTTGATTGGTTGATTTGTATCCCAAGGAAGAAATTAATCTCCCCACACATTGACATCTCAAACTCTTTTTGCAACCCATCTGAAAACTTCTTGCACATACCTTCATTTCTTCCAAATATAATCTCATACACGTACACTATCACAATTAGGATTTTTTTCTCCCTCAACCTTGAAGTATAGGTCACTATTTGCAGTACCTTTCCTAAATCCTTATTGCAACAAGTACTTATCTAACCTTCCATACCAAGCTCTAGGAGCTTGTTTGAGTCCATACAATTCCTTTTTCAACCTGCATACCATATCAACATCATCTGATAATGGAAATCATTCCATTTTTTCAATGTATACCTCTTCTTCCAACTTACCATTCAATAAAATAGACTTTACATCCATCTGAAATATTTTGAAGTCTTTGTGTTGCAAAAGTAAAAAACATTCTAATGGCTTCCATCCTTACCACCAGAGAAAATGAATCCTCAAAATCTATTCCTTCTACTTGTAGTAGCAATTACACACAATTCTATCCTTGTTTCTGACAACTTTTCCATCCTCATTCAATTTGTTCCTAAAAACCCATTAGTTCCTCGGGAAAGTGCAAAAATATGGGGGGCCAAATTATGGCCAAATTTTTAAAAAAATTCTAATAGATCATAACACGAGCGTGTCATATCGCGCTCATGTTATGGATATGTGTGTGGAGCCTAAGGCTCGGCCACACCGAGCCTATTTCATGCTCACGTTATAAAGCGAGTGTGGAATAATGCACTTGCGTTATGAGCTATTAAAACAAAAAAAAGAAAGGAAATCAAATTCATTTATGTTGTGACTATTTTTTTTGCTGCTCACGGCCAAAATCCCTTCTATTGCGCATTCGTGTTCTAGGAGGAGACAGTCTTATAATTTTTTCATCAATTTGTTGCTATTTCATTGCCAAGATGTTGCCATTTTGATGGGGAGATTGAAGAGGTAAGGATTGTATTTTTTTTTTGTGAATTTATTAGTTTTAGGTTGTTTTTTATATTCATTTTTTTGAATTTGTAGGAAATGATAATGATCCAAGAAACCCTCTTTAAAACCCTCCTAAAAATCCTCAACAACCAGAACAACAACAATGTGAACAAAATCCTCAAGTTCAACAACCACAACAACAATCTCCTCCACCAATCCCTGAACATCCTCGTGGCACTCAGTAAAATATAATGGGTGAAATTGAAAACAATAAAAAACAAATTGAGGAGTTAATCATGAGGTTGAACGATCCAACAAGTTCAACCATGGAAAGAAAAAAACTTGCAAATTCACTTAAAGAAATGTTAAAACATGTAGATGCAATCAACAATCAATTAAGTGGTTGGCAAGATAGGAGGTAGGTAGCTAGGAATTTTTATCAAGATAAATTATCATATAAAGATGTACAAGATCTAAAAATTACAAAATAAGATTTGTGCTCATTATTCACCGACTCATGCACAAATCAAAATATTAGCCTCAATGTGAAGAGGTTTCCTATTCATTGGTTCCACCACCAATAGATTAGGAACTTTTTTTGGGATAGGTGATACACGGTTTTTTATTACCCACCATGCAACAATTGTGAAGTCCCACAATATTTTCTGAGGAAACTATACTATGAGTTTATCCTGAACAAAATCCCAAATTATTTTGATATGAGGTACTTCTAGGGGAGAGGTGGGGGGTTGGATCAAGATAGACTTGGTGCACAACAAGATCCTAGGCAAAAAGCAAGACTACCTCTCGCTAGGCCAGCTCATGAGCACATCGTTATCCCTTCCATTGTGAAGGAGTGTGTCGAGGTAGACACTTTTCAAGCCATAGAGTGTCATCCATCATGCCAACCCTATACTACAATGCCATCCAAGGGAGTCTTCGAGTGGTGGGCTTCAATCCCATTTGTGTCAAGCTTGCAGGGTGACTTGTTCATATGACCCCACCGACACTCAGGAGGCTACTACATAGGATACGTCTACAACTATGGAGATGGCATGCCATCCCTATACTACAGTGCCATCCAGGTGAGTCTTCGAGTGGTGAGCTTTGATCCAATTTGTATCAAGCTTGCAGGGTGACTTGTTCATATGACCACACTGACACTCAGGAGGCTACCACGTAAGATACATTTGTAGCTATGGAGATGGCAATGGAAGCTAGCATTTTCAATGAGGTTTATGGCATCGATACTTAGGTAAATGTTAGCATGTTCATTGATTTTAATTTATTAAATTTCAATTTTGAAATGCAAGATAAACTAATTTGGTTTTATGATTTTAATAAAATTTCAAGGTCACAGTGTTGATACTGGATACATCGGCCCTACACCAGCTTATTACTCCACTGTATCTATCGTTGAGGTATGTAACTAGTAGAAAATAATAAATTTATTACTTGTTAATAGCATTGTTATATGAATGGTATTCTAATATTTGATTTTGGATGTTGAATAGGATAATATTGGAGGTTTTGAGGGAACACCTCCCAGTGCCAGTGGATTTAGACAAACCTACACGCGGGTAATAGAATAAATAGTTTAACTAATGAATTGTACTTAATCAATTTTTGTAGTTTATATTCATATTGTTGATTACATTGCATTGCACATCTTTCAAACTCAAAGCATTACTTCACATTCCATAACTAATAACTAGATTTTGATAGATGAAAATTTTCAACTACAATATAGTTGTTTAGAAATTCAACATAAGCAGTGATGCAATTACTTCGCATAGCATAAGTAATAAGTAGGAGCAACTTCCAATTGCATTTTTCTGTCATGGAATTCCATGAGACCACTTTTTATTGAGGCATGTTTTCAAACAGATCACTACCTTGTCTATGCTATGGATTATATGAAAGAATAATAGTAAGCAATAGCATAGACAAGGAAATGATTTTTATTTTTTAAATCCTCAAAGAAATGTGGTCTCATGGTGATGTCCATCACCATGAGACCCAATTTCTTTGAGGCATTTTTTCAAACAGCTCACTGCCTTTTCTATGCTACCACATTTTCCATACATATCTACCAAAGCATTTTATCAAACAATTCATTTCATTGTTGCTATGGATAAAAGCCTAAAATAGGTGCTTTCAACAAGCTATGGATGCTTGGAAAATCTATCAAAGCATAATAGTAAGAAATAGCATAGACAAGTAGGAGTAGTTTGAAGAAATAATCGATCATGGTGATGGAATGCCATTCCATCACCATGAGACCACATTTCTTCGAGGCATTTTTTCAAACAAATCATTTCCTTTTCTATGCTACCACATTTTCCATACATGTTTACCAAAGCATTTTATCAAACTACTCACTTCCTTGTTGCTATGGCTAAAATCCTAAAATAGGTGCTTTCCAAAAAACTATGGATGCTTGGAAAAAATCTATCAAAGCATAATAGAAAGAAATATCATAGTCAAGGTAATGAGTAGTATGAAAAAATGCCTTGAAGAATGTGGTCTCATGGTGATGGAATGCCATTCCATCACCATGAGACCACATTTTTTCAAGGCATTTTTTTAAATAGCTCACTACCTGAAGAATAGAAACCAACCCTTTAGCCAAAATTTCCCTCCAAATTCTTTTCAAGGTCCTCATCCTCATCCTCATTTTACCAATCCATGGAACCTTCCACCTTTTATTATAATTTTTCATGTCCCTGCCCCTCCTTCTTCATGTCATGATCTCCCTCCATCTCATAACCAAGACCACACTATACCATTCACCCCATCCCAACATAATACCATAGAGAAGGCAATGAACTATTTGAAAAAATGCCTCAAAGAAATGTGGTCTTATGGTGATGGAATGCCATGACACATTTGTTTTGTAATGGAATTCCATCACCATGAGACCCCATTTCTTTTAGGCATTTTTTCAAATAGTTCACTGCCTTATCTATGCTACCACAGTTATCGTACATGTCTACAAAATAATTTTATCAAATGGTTCACCACCTTGTAACTATGGGTAAAAGCCTAAAATAAAGTGCCTGCAAACAAGCTATGGATAGGGAAAATAGTAAGCATGATAGTTAGAAATATATTTTTAATAAGTACTCAAAATTTTGTTCATTAACTCATATATTATAAGCCATGACGTGGATCGCTATTGTAGTTTTTGTGATTGAATAATTTGTTGTTTTATTTTCAGATGTTGGAAGCGGATACACCTCTAAATGTTCATAGGGAAATGGAGCTCATTGTTTCATCTACTATAGACTCCTTGATGGCTCTCACAAAGGAGGTATGAGGCAAATTACTAAATTTCAATTTACATTCGTTGTTATAGTAGTTAGTTAGTGGAAAATCAAACCATTATTTATTCATAGTTTAATTTCTCTTTGGATGGTTTCAGGGCTTCAACACAACACAACATTGGCATGTGAATATTTCCCTCGTGGAGAGAGATCATCTACTAGTGGTAAGTGATTATTTTGTTAAATATATTATTTTTTATGATGTAATTTCTATATATTAATGTATTTACTTCTCATTATAATAGATAAAGCTTGACCAGGAACTAAACCCTAGGAGAAACACCAAGAGCACTCCTCGGCCTTAGAATAAACGAGTGACAAACCTATCACCATCCAGCCGACAACCAAAGGGCAAGAATTTATTTCGAGAGGATGTAGAGCAATGGCTTTTGATTCTAGATCCCTTTGGTGTATGTCTATATGGCATTCTCATAAGCCTATATGGCTATTTTGTATATATTTTATACTTATATCAACATATATTGATGTACGCCTACATGGCTATTTGGTTAATACAAATCTTTTTTATTGATGGTGTCCATATTTGCATTATAAATCCATGGTTCAATAGATATGAGTTATGTGTATTCAAGTGTATACTTTACAATTTACTTGTATACTTTGTGACTTATGTGTATTCCAATGTATACTTTGCAACTTACATGTTTTCATGTGTATACCTTGTATTCATGCATTTATACTTTGTATTAATTTGTGTATACTATGTATTCATGTGTATCCTTCGAGGCTTGCGTGTTTTTGAGTACTTGTGCTTCCCTTATTCACATGTACACTTGACTTATTCACGTGTATACTTATTAATTGGTTAGACCTAGCATTGATCATTGTTGTCCTTCATGGTTTTTCTTGAATATTTATTGATTGATGCTAAACAACTTCAATATTTCTAGGAATACTAGTAGAGTTACAAATTGCACAAATTGCACAAATTGAAAAGAAAAGATTAACTATAAATAAATGCATTGATTATTAACTTGATAATTGATTAAGAATGAGTATAATATATATCAAGAGATGAGCCTTCTAGAATGCAACTGTCAACTAGAAAATAGGCAAAGAATTCCCAATACTTTGCAAGCAATAATCCACCCAAAATTACAGTGGGAGAGAAGGCTTCTTTAAGATCCTTGAACAATTTATTTCCTAATGCTACATTGTTCTTACATATTTCAATTTAGTGTAGTTCAAAGAGTTCCATCAAATGCTTTATTTAAAAGAAAAAAACACATTTTCAATTGGTATTCCATGAGATGTTTCATAAAAATATTCCAGTATATTTAATCTTTTGATTGGAACAACTCAATTAAGCAAAGGATACATAATATTCACAACACTTGCAAAACATAATATTCATAGTAGATGATAAGTAGTTAACTTCTTGACACGTTATCATACAAAAATTTATCTTGAATATCTTTAAACATTTTTACAAAATAATCCTCACAGTACATAATGAATTGTTATGTTCTTATCCATCAAATTACAAACAGACGTTTCCTAAAGTTATGCATATGTCAACTTTTGCAATTATTTCGCCGTATGGGAAATGGACTTGGGAGAAAGCTTTATACACTTATAATACAAATAAAGAAATCGACCATTTTATCACACCAAATAATAAATGTATTATTGAGCATCACTTTGTTTCTCTTTAGATCCAATTTCAAGCATAGCGCGAAATCATTTCAAATGAAAATTAATGTAAATAAGCTTCCACAAACTGTTAAAAGCATCAATGAGGAAAATACCGTTTCCGAAGTTCCATCCATTGTACTTATAATTGGTTGCATTGTGGCGGGCGGCGAGGATAATTCTTCAAAATGCACCCGCGCTTTGAGCCAGCAATTTTTGAGGATAAGACCGCGTGTTTTTGTGGTTCCTCATACTTCCTTTCAACCGTAATGTGAATGTTTCTTTCAACATTGTTGTCAGTGGCGTGTCGAGCTAGTTGAACATACAGCCTCGAGTATTCACATGTTTGCGTGAAAGAGAATCATTCCTAGCTAAACCGCATCTATTGGGATGCATTGAATAGCTTATTTGGTCACAATAAGTTGCAAAACAAAGTCGTAACCACTCGCAACTTTAATCGCTGCATTTGACACTTTTCCGGGAAGTGAAAACCGGATACCAGCAGCGCCGCATTTCGGCGATAACAAAACCAGTTGTTATTATAGTGAAAGCCTTTTCAACTAAATCTATTAGGTCTTTAGATGGAGGGAAGGTCTCAGAAGATCCAAGCGCAATTTCTCGCTAATAGCCTTTCATCAAAGATTGCATCCATTTTGCACTTTGGACCCTTAAGGGATCGAGGCA
>VDFB02173346.1:0-45476 GCA_007258455.2 Sequoia sempervirens | reverse complement strand
TTGTACCTGCACATGTAGGCTTGCAATTTGGGTTTGTTGCTGTTGTGATGGTGCACTGATCCGCACATGCTGATCTATAGGATCTACCACTTCTTGCCTCTTACGAGGCACTGCATACTCCTATACATCTATGGTTGGACCTGATCCACCTACACCCGACCCACCTGAACCATCTCCACTATCATACCCCTCCTCCTCCCTATTGCCCTCCTCATTGCCACTACCCTCAACATCCTCCACCTCCTCCTCACCAACCTCCTCTCTCATTCATTGACGATCGTGTGCAATGACATCCTCCTCCTTGGTAGGTAGTGGTGTTGGCTCATCAAGAATGGTAATACATGGAAATGGATGAAGAAACAAATGCTCTACATAATCGGTTGAAACATCTAGCTCAACAATATCAGGTTAGATCTCCCAAACTAGAGGCTGTAGAGCTTGGAACTCTTGAAAAATGACAACATATGAAAGGCTAGGCCCCGAGTCTGAAGAATCTACTTGTCGATGAGCATAATGGGAAACACCCTAGGGCATGCCTTGAACAATACCATACTGTCTAAGCACTTGCCTAAGCAAAAATATCTCCAACACCCAATGTGTTTGTCCAATGACAATCATCAACTGACATAGATAAGGTAACCGAATGTTGTTGCCATCCCAGTGCTCACAATCTAAGTAGGGCTGCCATGTCACAGTCTCTATATCATCTAATACTCTCCTCTAGTGATCCAACTTACCCAGTCTAGGTTGAGTAAGTCAACCTGTGTATATATGTACATATAGTCACATGGCAGGTCGCTGTTTAACCAACACTGGACATGTAAAAACAATATGCTCCCATGCTCACACTTGTAGTAGAGTGACTCTTGTAGAAAAACTATGACCTCCAAGGTAAACAATTGAATGCAAATCATGATACAAATGGGCAAGCATACACATGCCCCAAGCATATCTCATCCTGTGCACAATCATGCTCTCCAACACACGGCCCCAACCAACAGAAAATCCCTTTGACCTGCGATTAGGATAAAGGAACCCTCCTATGAAACTCACAAGTACTGTAGGAAAAGTGGCATAAGCATCCACCATATTGTGCCACAAAATCCAATATCTAGAAATATGATCATTCTAAAATACTTTGCAGAGAGCCTCAGTCCCGCCCCACTTTGATGAATCATACACTACAATGTCACCAACAATAGGTATCCTCAAAATACACTAGACATCCTCAGGGGTAATTTTCATCTCCCTAGTAGGTAGGCAGAAAGTATTATGCTTGCTATGCCATCTCTCTGCTAGGGCTGCTAGGAGACCCTGGTTAATCCTAATTTGGGGCATATCTAATAAAGAAAAAAAACCACAATGTGTAATAACTACCATCTTGGGCTATGCTAGCTGTGGTATCAAATCGAATGTTTGGGGAAACCACTCTCGAATCTGAAGGTTCGTCAAAGCCTCCTATCATCACGAAACATTCAAAGTCATACTTCTTATCAAATCATCAAACATCAAATATCCTATCAAATCTAATCGGCTCTTGGTGAGACTTTTTGATTAAATATCGTGAGAAAACATCATCAAATCTCATCTATCATGAGGTCAATCATCAAACATCATTGAACCTCACCTATCACGAGGTATATCAAACAAACTATAATTATTCCTTGCCAATCATGAGGATAATTATCATCAATCAAAAATTAGACCTCGCCTATCATGAGGTTGACCATCATCTACTTGATTAAGATCATAATCATAAAAACCAATGGCTAACATGATCAAAATCAACAAAATCAAGGGATAAATTTGACAAACTACATCATTCTGATTTGGATGCACTAAAACAATGTTTCTAGGTGCCATAATATTAGAAGTGCCATTAAAACACCTTGAAGTGCTAAAACAAGAGCTCAAAGCACTAATTCATCATATGTGCCATTTCAGGAGGTGAATGCGCTAATTCAGGTGGTCAAAGCACCATTTCAATGGATGCGTTATTCTAGGAGGTTAAAGTGCTAATATACAGGGAAAATGCGTTGAACTAGTCAAAGCGCTAAAACATAAATTAAAAGTGCTAAGATAACTATCTGAAGCACTATAACCTCAAAAGCACTAATTTAACCTAACTAAGCACTACAAAATCTAACCTAAGCGCTACTTCATCAAAAGCGTTAAAAGATACATTAAAAGCACTACATTGGGTCTTGAAAGCGCTAAAAGAAACTAGAAACTAAAATTTTAAAATGCAGAAAAATGCGAAAACACATAAAATAAGGAGGTTAATGGGTACGTACTAGAGGTTTGTAGGTGGTCAGGTGGTTGTGTCATCGTACACACTCGAATCAGTGAGTATGGTAAGGGATTGACATCTTGCTCCAAAGTTGCTCTCACTCCAAGTTTTCAAACTTCAAACTTCAAATGAATTCTACAATCACACTTTTTAACCTTTATAGGGTAAAGGGGATTTTAATGGGATTTATTTAATTTATTTACTGGAGGATTAATTTAAACTCATAACAGGGGAAATTTCTACATTCTTTGTTGGGAGATAATTATTTCATCATCAAATCCTTATCAAGTCATCAAAAATCATTAGAAAATAAAGAAAAAATTGAAAAAATTCCAAAAAACCAAAAAAAACAAAAATTCATCAATTTATCTCTCGAGGGGGCATATATCCATCATCACTTGAAAATCCATGTCTGGGGCATACTAAATTTTTTTCGTTATTACTAGCAGCAGCAAAATTTTCTTTGAAGCAATGCGTAAACACATCACTTCAAAGAGGGAAAAAATGTATACACCTAAAAATGGTCTGGAGAATATAATTAATTAAATATGATTTATTTGATTAATTAACCTTAAATCATCTACTTAATAAATAAATAGAAATATTTATTTATATCGTTCACTTTTAATTCTTCTATTTTAATCATATTATTTCCTCTTAATTAAATAAACAAGTTTAAATACTTTGTTGTTTAATTATCATATCTCTTCTATATTTATTTAATAAACAAATTTCTATAGTTTGTTTTATTAAATTAATTATTCTCTTTTGCTAATTTGAATAAATCAAAATATTCAAATAAAGGCAATTTCCTCTATTCACTCACCAATAAAATTAGATATGAAACATCAAATTGATTCAACTGGCATTCATAGAAAAGCTATGGAGAAAAATTGGAGACAAACTTACAGGAAATCCTCTTCAATCTCTTTCCTCTGATTCTTCTAATCCTCTAGCAAGATGTTTTCTGGGGGGGGAACCATTCCCATGATTAGCTCAAGCTTCTTCATCTCTCACCATTCAATCCTCCAAATCAAATCCTGACCTTTTCTTGGCTGCCACATCATAGGTTGATGTTGTAAATCTATATATACAACCTCATTCTATAGGAAATGGATCCCAACTTTGTGCAAACTTACTCTGCAGGAATAACAATCAAGCATCTTAGAAATAGCAATCATAGTATATAATCAATATCATGGCTACATCGTAGATTACAGTAACTTCATCATATCATCTAGAAATCACCATACAGGATTAGATTACTGCATTTAGCAACATCTCATTCTCTAAATTGGCATTTTAACAGTCACGATGCTTACCAAATCTGAGAGCCCCATGACTTAATAAATATTTAGAGATAGAGAAAAATATGACACTTTCAATAGATTTGTGCTTTTAAATTAGTTTAATTTCTTTTAAATCTTTCATATAATGTCTTATTAAGAAGTGTTCTTATTTTACTTATTCCACACTTACAACATCATATCGAAATAATATAGTACAAAGTGGCTCAAATGGATTACAAGTTGGCTTAAGGGTTGTATAACTATCAATGAATATTTCATATTACTAAAACAAAATGGATCTCATGTGAGGTTACTCACAAACTAAATTATCAACCAAAACACTAGAACCATCTACTTCACTGGCCTTATTATTTTAATCTTTGTCCATCTAAAATAATATTAGATTCAAACAATGTCCACAAATGTACAAATGCCTCTAACACTCCCCCTTCTTCTCCAAACACCAACATTCCTCTCTCTATCTTACCTTTTCAACATGAGAATTCAGTTGTAGCAGATGACTTATCCCCTATGTCCACAAACCTACAACATTCTTGTCTCAACACACCTACAAACACCCATTCCCCCTCTCTCAATCGGATCTTTCATAGGTGTTTTCCCACCCACCTCCACCATCAAAATATAAGTATGTATTATTTGTGAATGAATTTACAAGGAAAGATATGACGGCTACATCAAAAGAATGTGTCTTCACACCTTTTGCCTTCCACCTTAGTTTTAGCTGACCACTTCAATACACAAACCATCCTAAGGGTTTGAAAGGAAAGAGAATCCATAATTGACTCTACTCCACTCACTACCCTTCCACATATGAACATCTCGCTTGGCCATTTCTACAACAAATTACTTCACTCAATAAAATTAATTACATACAATATTTTTTATAATATAACCAATAGATTTGATTACCTTTATAGTCTAAATGTAGGGTTGAAGAGTTCATCTGTTCTCTGCTACCATTAACAATCTCTTCAATTTCTCCATGTCTTCCAAGCTATGTATACCTTGGGACTTCCACCACGTCATTGCCTCAAACTTCTCCAATCACCTCAAATTATGTAGCCCTTCAATTTTCTTAACTTTTTCGCAATCTCTTATAATGAGCTCTTTCATGGAATGTAAATCTGCAAAACTTGGGAGCTCATTTAACTCTAGACACTCATATATGAAAATAAATTGAAGGTTTTCTAGACCATGAACACCCAATATCTTCTTTAGAAATTTACATTTAAATATACTTAGAATCTGCATTGATGTTGGTAGGGTTCAGATATTCACTAGATGATCATTGTTATTAAGTGTGAGAGTTTCAAGGCTAGGAATGTTGCTCTTAGTTATTGATACAGTTGACACTAATGTGGATTTTATCTTTACACTCTTGAGCATATTTAGAGGCCCCACGAAGTTTGGTAAAGAATTCAACATTTGAAAACCTGCAAGAACTAGTTTAGTAAGGTAGGACAAGTTGCCAAGAGAGGATGACAAGCTTGTCAACAAGGGAGTTGATATGTGGATTCACGATAAGCTTGAAATATTTCCAAGAGAGGATGAAAGACTCATCAACATTTTATAGTTAAATACAATCCAGTTAAGTTGGGAAAGTTCCCAATGGAGGACAACAATTTTGTCAACAAGGGATAACTTATAGAGAGGCGAATCAAGCTAGACAAATTTCCAAGAGAGGATGACAAGCTTTTCAACAAGGGAGTCAATATATGGAGTTGAGATAATCTTGAAATATTTCCAAGAGAGGATGAAAGGCTTGTTAACATTTTACAATTATAAAAATATCATCCAATCAAGTTAAGGCAAGTTCCCAATGAAGGATGGCAAGCTTGGCAACAGGGGGAAATATATTTTGAGTTGAGTCAAGCTGGATAGATTTCCAATAGAGGATGGCAAGCTGGACAAGAATGGATTTCCTATCTACATGACTTCCAATTCTTTGAGCTCGATAATGTCACTAGGAAGTTCCCTTAAGTTTGTAGACTCAACACGAATCTCTCTCAAACACACTTGATTTGTGATCTAATTTGGAAATTGTTGCAAGTTCCTGCATCCTTCAAGGTTCAAATATTCCAGGTTACTTATGTTTTCTAACATGTCAAATATGAAGGTGAGCTCCTCACAACCATGCAAGGTGAGAAGTTTTAGGTGTCTCGAATACTTAAAAGAATATGGAAACATCTGCAACCTCTTACAATTACTCAAATCTATACATCCAAGGATCATCAGATCTCCCAAATGGATAGGTAGTGTAGACAACATTGAACATTGTAATAATTCCAACGACTCTAGTGATCGAAGACCACAAAAATCTTCTGGAAAATTCTTCAAATAAATGCACTGGGTAAGAATTGTCCTTTTCAATTCCTTTAGACATACTATTGATATTGGAATCCATTGTAATTTAAGGGCACTCTTAATACCAAGTTCTCTTAACTGCAATGAAGGTTGTAGAGGGAGAAATTACCAATTACACAAAATATAGTTTAAAAAATTATAAGATTTGAAGTCTAGTTCTAAGAAACTAGTAAAAAAATACTTACATATGAATTATCCCATAATTCTCTTAAGAAGTGAGCGTTGGCGAGCTCCAAAATTCTTATTTTTTTGAGTGACTGTGATAGAGGTTTTCTCCCCTTAAAATTATCCAAGCTAATCCAGAGGAGGTCTTCGAATGGTGTGGAAAAATCTTTGATGAAATTTTCTTCTCTACCAGTAAAAAGTTGTAATCCTAGCGAGGAAGGTGGAGGGCACCCAAAAAATTTGCTTGAGATTCCTATCACCTCAATGAAATTTTTGGGACTTTGTCGATGACACAATGGCTCATCCACAAATTCAAATTCAACAACATCTATCCCCCTAATAGAACTTCCTCCCTGAATGAGAAAAACCAAGAGCATAAATTAAATGCAATGCAAGGACCAACAAGCATGCAAACAAATGAAATATTCAAACAATGACTAAAGATCACTGAAAAGAGAAAATATTAAAGCGAAGCTCACCCTAGCTTGTTTCTATATGTTAATTATTTTCTCTTGAATCCATACACGAGATGGTGAATGTCTACTTGCGAGATCCCTTCCCAAATCCCTCAGGTAGTCATGCATTGTTATATAATTATCTTCAAGTCAATATTAACTAGACACTTGTTGACAAGAATTTGTCACATTTGCAAGCCACTTCACCCCGATCAATCTCATACTTCAATCACCAAACTTGTCTTTCTTCTGATGAAAGAAACGAGATACATCCATGAACCTCCTTCTCTTCTTCATCTAGTGCATTGTAGCTGACATTCAAACTCCCTTTAATATCTTCTAGCAACATTCTCAACAACATATCTAGTTGGGATTCCCAGTAATCCTCGGACCTACCATAACCTATTCCTCCAAAGACCTCAAGGGACAAAGGAAATCCATTGTAAGCTTTCAAATACTTTTCAAAAAAAAAAAATCCTTTTTGTGGATGGATTGAAAAAAATTATGCCAACAAAAAAGTTCCTTGGCATGCAGGGGTGTAATGTCCCCTTCTCAACAATAGTCTCATCAATTGACCATTAGCCTATCCTAGAGGCTTGTAGGCTAGTCAGAAGTGGAAATTAGGGTTTCTTATTTTTTGGGAGGTTTCTTTTGAGATTTCAAGGGTTTACATCTAGAAGCATTGAAGAGAGGTTTTTGGGTCTTTTTGGGTTTTCAAAGGGATTTAGAGTGGTGTAACATGCATGTGCATCAAGTGACTTTTCTAGACTTGCTATTTTTAGTAAGTTGCGATGGTTGCCTTGTTTGTGCTTAAAATGAGTTTGGAGTCACTTATTATTTTTAGCAATATGCTATTTTTAGTAAGTGTTATTTTTGGCAGTGCTATTCTTGGCAATAGTTCTGCAATTCAGTGTAATGGCTATTTCTAGCAGGATAGTTTGAGCAACTTGGTCTCCAACATTCTTGGAGCTTGTTTTGGCAAGTTTAGTGCTTTAAGTGATTTCATGGTTGGATGCCTTAGTTGGTGAGTATAATGTTTTTAAGTGAAATATTATTAAGACAAATGAGGATGCCTAGTTTGGGGAAATATTTGAATATTATAAAGTTATTTCCCTTAAGAGACTTGGATGCCTAACTTGTGATATTTGCATTTTAATAAAGATATCTCTTATGTGCCTTTGGATGCCTTGGTTAAGAGGTCAAAGATGAAACTCAAATGAAAATTCAAAGGTGAATGTGAATCCTCATTTGGGCATCCTATTTGGAGGGAAAAGGTTTTGAATGGAGAGTTGAGAAAAGTTATAAATAAGAGGCTTTGTCTTCATTTTTGGGATCCATTTTTTGCTAATACAATGAAGTGCTACTAAAATTTCTTTAGAACCTTGCTTTGAGGAATACATACCTCCTAGCCCCTTCCTAGTTTTGTAATTGCAAGATAGTACATAGCTGATTCAGTGAACTTTATTCACTCAAAAGTGTAGATTGAGCTTATTGATGATGGAGTGCTATGATGCTTTCTGATTTTGGAGTGTGATTTTATTAGTTTTTGGTGTTGCTAGTTTGGTGCTTGCTAAAGCACATTTTGGCTTTTATCTCTTTGGTGGATTTTTTGGTGATTCTAGGTATTAATGCTATGATTTCTCCCACCTTGGGCATCCCCTTCCACCAAGTTTCAAATTTTATTGTTGAGTCTCCATTTTTCTAGAGCTGGTTTCCCTAGCCAAGGAGGTTGTACCATTTTTAGAATTTCCTTGGGAAGCATGCAAAATAATTTGGAGCTTTTTGGTGTTGTTTCTTGTTTTGTACTTGGTTTCCCTATCCCTAGGCTTCACTTGCACTTAGTTTGAAGTCATTCGGAGGTGTATTGATGAAGTTGTGAGCATTTTGGTGTTTTTGGAGCTTGTTGATAAGGATTTTTGTATGCTGCAATTTCATATCAGAATTTGTAAAATCTTCCATTTTGGCTTCATATCATATTTTGATATTTCTTCCTATTTGGAGATCATTCTCTAACATTTTGGTGATCATAGAATATCTATATCTCATTAGACTTGCAGATAATACTTCATATTGTAACACTAAATTAGTAGTACTGATCAACCTTCTTTACATTTCTACACCTTACATTTTTATTAGGAAGGGGTTAGCTAGCCACCCAAACATTTCATTTTAGTATTTTATATTTCCACTCCCACTGAATAAGTGGTTGAGTTGCTTTATTTTAGTACTTTACTTTCATTGTAGCTTGTTGAAAAATGGAAGAGGTTGGATTGCCACATATGTACTTTCATTTCCTAGTTGGTCGACTGAGCTGTCAACACTTGTATTTGTAGCTTCAAGTATTTTCAGTTAATGAGATCCCCTTTCCACCATATACTCTCACTTTGCACACACTAGGATTTGGGTGATTAGAAAGTGAAGGGTTGCATTTCAGTATTGTACTTTTAGTTTCAAATTTCATCTAACAATCCCCTTGCACTATATGCTCTCACCTTGCCCTCACTAGGATCTGGGTGATTAGAAAGTGAAGGGTTCCATTCTAGTTGGATTATGTTTCATTTATCTAATGTTAATAGGTGAAGTCTTGTGCTCCAATAGAAAAAAGTAAGAGGGATATTTGAGTGGTATCAGAGCTAGTTTTCCTATCAACTTATGTGATTTTATAGTTTCATTTGTCAAATGAGTGATAGATAAACAAGATACTACAATAGAGAGTTGAAGAGACAACAGTATCATATTCCAAAAGTTTTTAAAGGGGACGCTTTTTCAGAGGTTCCAAGGAACTGTGAGCCTACATTGAGACAATGGAAAACATACAGAAGGGACCAACCCATGATGAGGAGGATAGAGATACTAGAACTGAGAAGAAGTTTGACATTATGTTGGATATGATGTCTCAATTGCTTGCTAAGATGGATCAACAAGTTACTCCTACTCAAACAAGGCAAGAAACTGATTCTAGTGGTTCTAACATTGAACCAAGAGGGAGGAATATGGGTCAACATTTCACAAACATAAGGGGATCAATCCCTAGACCTCTTATTCCTACCTTTACTCAAAGGGACAAACCACTAGCTGAGGCCGAAGTACCTATGGCAGATGAGTAAGAAAAAGCTACATGGAGTATGCTTCTCTACTTGCTAAAATCTATGAGATTTTGACTTTTGATCAATACATGAACCAAAAGAAAAGAATAGGAGGTGAAATAATTGATAATCATGCTCCTATGAGTCTTAGAATGGATTATCAACAATCTCTTGGAAAGGTCACTTTGGCAAGCACTTCAATGGAAGTGACAAGTGCACTGTAAGATTGTGGATCCAAAAGTTGGATAACTACCTCTCACTAAGACCAATGCCTGAAGGAGATGCCATCAAGTTTGCTACTTTGCACTTAGATGGGTCTGCCCATGAGTGGTGGTATCATGGTTTGGTCACCCTTGGACATAACCTTATTCAAACAAATGAGGAGTTTACCAACAAACTGATTGAAAGATTTGATACTAAGGATCATGAAGTGAAGTTTCATGAGCTTGCACAGCTAAAACAACATGGCTCACTTGATTCATATATTTTTGATTTTCAATGGCTTTTCATGATGGTGCCAAACATCATCAAAAGAAGACTTGTTCTATTTTCTAAAGGTTTAATGGAACCATTGAAGGGGTGGGTTAAAGCATTCGATCCATCGAGTCTTTATGAAGCTATCAAGAAAGTGAGAAGTATGGTGCAGGCTATCCCAAGCTCTAAATTTCAGTCAAAGCCTTTTGCACATAAGGAAGAAAAGAAATATCCTTCTCATCCTTCCAAAAATTTTCACTCTAAATTAGATGATGAGCTTCATGAGAAGCTTAGAAAGGATGGTTTATGTTACACATGTAGAGAATGATGGGCTAAATGTCGTAGATGCTATGGAAAGGGTCATTCTCACCATATGGAGGCTTATTTTGATTATGTATTAGAGTTAGATTATTCAGAACAGTAGTATGATTTTGTGGACATCGATGAAGGAGGCCCAAAAGAGTTCGATAAAGAGAAAGAAGGTGGGGGTGCAGTCACCCAACTCTCTAGTTTCCAAAAAAATGAATCTTTTAGGTTTCATGGAGTGCTTGGAGGGCAGCGTATTGTTGCTCTAATTGACATGGGAGCAACTCATAATTTAATTGATGAAGGTTTGGTTGCAAAGAGAGGGCTCAAAATGAAATATTTTGAAGGTTTCAAAGTAATGGTAGATGATGGTTTTAATATATCTTGCTTGACCAAAAAATCTCTAACATGTCTATGCAATTGGGTAATTTTGAAGTCAAAGATGACTTCTATGTTGTTAGCATTGGAGATACTGATGCAGTGCTTGGTATTCCATGGCTATGATCTCTTGGAGAGATCATTCTAAATTTGCAAACCATGGATTTGAATTTTCAATCAAATGGGAAGAAGGTAGTGCTAAGAGGGATATCTAATGGAGGCCCTTGCATTGTGTCATTCAAGAGGATGGATAGGCTGATTTGTCATGACCAAGCTGAGTTGGAAGTTGAGTATTTGATCATGCCATCTGATCTAGTGGAAGATAAGAGACACTACAATCCTGATATTCAATCATTGATCACTAGGAAGTGTAAGGTATTTGGTAGCATACCTCCTAGGAGACCTCTTGAGAGAGGGATCAAGCATGTCATATAGCTTGAAGATGGAGCTAAGCTAGTCATTATAACTCCTTACTGGTATCCAAAAAAGCAAAAAGATGAGATTAAGAAGGTCATAAAAGAACTCTTGGAGATGGGTCACATTCACCCAAGCAATCTAGTCCCTTTGCTTCTGTAGTTGTTCTAGTCAAGAAGGATGGCACCATGCACATGTGCATAGATTACCGTGATTTGAATCAAAAAACTATCAAAAACTGGTATCTCATTCCCATGATAGATGAGCTCATTGCTGAGCTACGTGGAGCTATGTATTTCTCTAAGATTGATCTTAGATCAGGCTACCATCAGATTCAAATGAAAGAGTAAGATATTGAGAAGACCACATTCAAATGCCATTTTGGGAGTTTTGAGTTTCTAGTCATGCTTTTTGGGTTGACTAATGCACCAGCTACCTTCCAGTCTTGTATGAAAAAATCTTTCAGAAACAGTTGAGGAAGTTTATGCTTATCTTCTTTGATAACATTCTCATCTTTAGTAATTCATGGGAGGAGCACCTCAAGCACTTGGAGGAAGTGCTTAGTATCTTGGAGTCTAAATGTTTGTTTTCTAAGGAGTCCAAATGTGAATTTGGAATGACGAAGTTGCTTTACCTTGGGCATATAATTAGCTCTAAGGGGGTTAGAGTTGATTCTTAAAAGATCAATACTATCTCAAGGATTGGCCTTCTCCAACGAATGTGTCACATTTGAAGGGGTTCTTAGGTCTATGCAGTTTCTACATAAGGTTTGAGAAGGGCTATTCATAGATGGTTGCTCCTCTTACCGATCTCACTAAAAAGGGGGAATTTGCATGGAAAAAAAGGCACAAGTTATTTTTGACAAGTTCAAGTAGCTCATGGGTTCTTTCCTAGTGTTGGCTATACCCGATTTCACCAAGCCATTCGAGTTGTAGTGTGATGCTTCAAAAGAAGGAGTTATGGTTGTTCTAATGCAAGACAACCATCCCATTATCTTTGAGATTAGAAAATTAAGGGGTGTTGAAAGGACATATTCTATCTATGACAAGGAAATGCTTGCAATCATGCATGCATTGACCAAGTTCAAATAATACTTGGTTGGGAGAAAATTTGTAGTTAAGACTAATCATAATAGTCTTAACCACTTCATGCATAAAAAATATTTGAATGAGAGTCAACAAAATTGGGTGAGTATGCTCCAAACTTATGATTTTGACATTGAGTATGTCAAAGGGAAAAATAACATTATGGTTGATGCACTATCCAAGAGACCCCATTTGAGCTCTTTATGTAAGATTTTTGTTGATTGGAAAGAGCAGATTGTTGTTAATTATGCTAAAAATTAGTTTGCAACCATCATTGTTGAGGGCACTTTGCATGATGATAAGTATCAGTTGGTTGATGATTTGATACAATGTAAGGGAAGAATCTTCTTGGTGCAAGAATCTAAGCTAAAAAAGAAGATTTTGCAATCATTTCATGACATTCCACTTGTTGGTCATCAAGGATATTTTAAGACATATAGGAAAATATGTGAAATATTTTCATGGAAAGGGCTTAAGGGTGAGGTCCTACGCTACGTCAAGGAGTGTCCCACTTTCCAAATGAACAAAAATGAGCACACATTTCCATTTGGTTTGTTGCAACCCCTACCTATGCTTGATCACAAATGGGAAAGTAACTCGATGGATTTCATCACGAGGTTGCCAAAGGTGCAAGGGAAGGATTGCATATTTGTTGTTGTTGATAGATTGACTAAGTTTTGTCATTTTTTTCTATAACCAACTCATTTACAAAAACTCAAGTTGCTGATTGTTTCTTCCATGAGGTGTTTAGGTTGTATGGGTTACCAAAGAACATTGGAAGTGACAAGGAAAACAAGTTCCTAAGTATTTTTTGGTAAGACATCTTCAGATTGAGTGGTATAGTGCTCACTCCAAGCATTAGTTATCACCCACATGATAGATGGGTAGATGGAGATTGTAAACAAGTGGTTCAAGGGCTATCTTAGAAATTATGTTTTAGGGTAGCATAAGACTTGGGTGAGATGGCTTCATTTGGGAGAGTATTGCTATAATTCTTCCTACCACATGTCTATCAAAATGTCTCCATTTATGGCCCTATATGGTTACGAGGCTCCTAGCTTCATAGGCTTGTTGTTTGGTGATAGTAAAGCCCATCAAGCGAGCGATATGTTGCAGCAGAGTCAGGACATTTTGAGATCATTGAAGGATAATCTTCATTATGCATAGAATCAATAGAAGTTGTATGTTGATCAACAACATATTGAGCACAAATTTGAGGTTGGTGAAATGGTCTATTTGAGACTCCAACCATACAAATAGTCTAATCTGAAGAAGAGTGGAGTAGAGAAACTCAAGCCACATTTCTATGGACCTTTCAGGGTTATCGGGAGAGTTAGTGAAGTGGCTTTCGAGTTAGAGCTAGTACTAGCAAGTAGCAAGGTACATAATGTCTTCCATGTGTCATGCCTCAAGAAGGTGTTTGGACACAATGTTGTTGCTTCATCAAATTTTCCTCCATTGGAGAGGAAGGAAAGTTGGTTTTAGTACTTGAGGTGATCGTTGATTTCAGAGAGTGCTCTTTGAGGAGAAGGACGATCAAAGAGTATTTGGTGAAGTGGAAGAATTTGCCTATTGAGAATGCTACTTGGGGGGATGAGAAAAATTTGTAGCATCCATACTTGTGATTGCTTGAGGGAAATAAATCTTGGGGAGGGCAGATTGTAATTTCCCCTTCTCAGTAGTAGTCTCATTAGTTGACTGTTAGCCTATCCTGGAGGCCCATAGGCTAGTTGCAAGTGGAAATTAGGGTTTCCTATTTTCTAATCTAGGTTTTTTTATGAGCTTTCAAGGATTTGCATGCAAAAGTATTACTAAGTGTTTTTTGGGTCTTTCTAGGTTTATAGAGGGCTTTAGAATGGTGTAACATGCATGTGCATCAAGTGACTTTTTTGAAATTTTTAGTAAGTTGTGATGGCTACCTAGTTTGTGCTTAAAACGAGTTTAGAGTCATTTACTATTTTTAGCAATACGTTATTTTTAGTAAGTAATATTTTTGGAAACAATTCAACAGTTTAGTAGAATAGCCATTTTTGGAAGGATAGTTTGAGCAACTTGGTCCCCAACATTCTTGGAGCTTGTTTTGGCAAGTTCAGAGCTTTAAGTGATTTCATGGTTAAATGCCTTTGTTGGTGAGTATAATGTTTTTAAGTGAAATATTACTAAGGAAAATTAGGACGCCTAGTTTGGGGAATTATTTAAATATTATAAAGTTATTTCACTTAAGTGACTTGGATGCCTAACTTGTGATATTTGCATTTTAATAAAGATATATCTCTTATGTGCTTTTGGATGCCTTGGTCAAGGGGTCAAAGATGAAACTCAAATGAAAATTCAAAGGTGAATGTGAATTCTCATTTGGGCATCCTATTTGGAGGGAAAAGGTTTTGAATGGAGAGGTGAGAAAAGTTATAAATAAGAGGCTTTTTCTTCATTTTTGGGATCCATTTTTTTCTTAATACAATGAAATGCTATTAAAATTTCTCCAAATTCTTGCTTTGAGGAATGCATACCTCCTTGCTCCTTAGTTTCTTACTTGCAAGATAGTACCTAGCTGACTCAGTGAATGTTGTTCACTCAGAAGTGCAGATTGAGCTTATTGATGATGGAGTGCTTTGATGTTTTTTGATTTTGGAGTGATTTTATCAGTTTTTGTTGTTGTTGATTTGGTGCTTGCTGAAGCACATTTTGGCTTGTAACTCTTTGGTGGATTTTTTGGTGATTTTGGGTATTGATGCTATGCTTTCTCCCACCTTGGGTACCCCCTTCCACCAATTTTCAAGTTTTATTGTTGAGTCTCCATTTTTCTAGAGCTAGTCGCCCAAACCAAGGAGGCCGTACCATTTCTAAGTCTTTCCTTGGGAAGCATGCAAAATAATTTGGAGTTGTTTAGTGTTGTTTCTTGGTTTTTACTTGGTCATCTTATCCCTAGGATTCATTTGCACTTGGTTTGAAGTCATTCAGAGGTGTATTGACAAAGTTGAGAGCATTTTGGTATTTTTGGAGCTTGTTGATCAAGGTTTTTGTATGTTGTAATTTTAAAATCTTTCATTTTGGCTTTATATCATAGTTTGATATTTTGTTCTTGTTTGAAGATCAATTTTTAACATTTTGGTGATCATAGAATATCTATAGTACTTGCAGATAATACTTCATATTGTAACACTGAATTGGTAGTACTAATCAACCTTCTTTACATTTTTGTACCTTACATTTCTATAATATCGCTAAAAAGTGGAAGGGGTCGGCTAGGTGTCCAGACATTTTATTTCTGTATTTTATATTTCCACTCCCGTTGAATAAGTGGTAGAGTTGCTTTCATTTTAGTACTTTACTTTCATTGTGGCCCATTGAAAAGTGGAAGAGGTCGACTTGCTACCTAAGTACTTTCATTTCCTATTTGGTCAGCTGAGCCGTCAACACTTATATTTTTGGCTTGCAGTATTTTCAGTTAATAAGATCCCCTTTCCATTGTATGCTCTCACCTTGCCCACATTGGAATCTGGGTGATCAGAAAGTGAAGGGTTGCATTTTAGTATTGTATTTTCAGTTTCATATTTCATCTAATGATCCCCTTGCACCGTATGCTCTCACCTCACTAGGATCTGGTGGTTAGAGAGTGAAGGGTTCCACTCTAGTTGGATTATCTTTCATTTATCTAATGTTAACAATGACAATGACAAAACTGTCGGATGCAAGGCAGTCTTTAGTTGGTAACAGGAATCCAATTGGCTTCATGATCCACATCATCCAAGACGATGAACATAGAAACATATCTCAATCAATTTGCTAAAATAGATTTTCCTCTTTCCATGTTATCGAATGATAAGCCTTTTACACCAAGGTCCTCCAGTAGCCTTTTCTGCTTCTCATGCAAAGCATTTGTGCTTGCAGCATCTCGCACTGCAAATCTAAAGCTGGAGCTTTGGAAGGATGCAGATTTCTTGTTATACAACTCTTTTTCCAACGTGGTTTTACGGTTTACCTGCTCCACCCATTCCCACAATCCCCACAATTTGAACTTTGTGCTCCCTCTTACCAAATTCAAATATATTTCTTGTAAAATCTTGTACGATATCATCCAGTCCAACTGGTTTTTGGGCCACCGAAAAGGGCACCTTTTCCAATATCTCTGATACCATATTTACAATATTCTTCAACATCTCTTCATCTCTAAATATGTGCAACAAATATTGAAAAACATAAGAACTAAACTGTAACAATGACACCAAAAGTTAAAATAACAGAAAGATCAGGTGATGGTATTTGCTACTTACTTATTATCCTTCACTACACAGCCAAAATGAAGATAAATCTTCTCGAGTGCTATCTTCCACTCATCAAGCCTTCGTGAGGAGTATTTTCCCTTCTCTTGATGTTGGGAGAATGCGCGAGCATAGATTCCTTTTCCTCTACCTACCCATCGCAGATTGGAAGGATCAACATGATAGAAGACAGGAATGATTTTGTTACTCGTCTTGAGAATGGAGGATAGCTCTGCCAAACACCAAGATGATTCGACATAGTTAACAAAGAAAATGGAAATATGAAGTGAGGTAGTTCGCATGGCCTCTTCTGATTTGTGCTGGAATGACATCACCCAGTTGAATGGAATGGACACAAGAAAGACAGAGAGTCCCAAAGCACTAAGTTTATTGCAAATGTTGGTGGCGAGTGTGTCTTTGACATCCGCTCTGTGATGGTTGATGAAAACATCAAAAGAAGTAGAAGGGAGAGGAGGGGCAGAAGAGGAAGCAATAGATATTGATAACGGCACAACCTCCTCAAAAGGATTTACAATCTGGATGGATGAAGAGGAAGTAGTGGCCATGGAATTGATTCAACTGCGTACAACTAACACTCCAAAATCAAAGGCTAAGAAAACAAAAGAATACGTAAACAAAAGTCTGTGAAGAATGTGATCAATTTTGCGCATAAAGTATTGTATTTACAAGCTAAGAATTGGCATCCCCATAGAAACCGTGTTGAAAGGGTCGCTCAAGTAAAAAACGTATAATTACCCCTTGTTTCTTATCTTTTTTAGTCTCTTTAGAGTACATGGTGACCTCCATCATTACAAACTACTTGTTAAACAATGAAATCTTGACCAATTCCCTAGACCTTTCAATTGCACTAGTGGACATGAGAATCAATACAATTTTTTATTTACATTCAATACACACTTGTACATCACGAAAATTGTGAATTCCGTATTATATATTACAAACAAAAGTTATATGGTTTCAGATAAGAATAAGTTTAAACAATTTGCTTTGATTCAATTAAAAAAATTATAAGTTTAAACTAGCTTTTTATCCACATGAACATCGCGAGAAGCATCTCGAATTGCATAAACTAATAATATAAATAATCTTACTGAAAACTAGTACGAGGAAGATGATTGATTAAATGGTTTGATTTGGGCATATTAAAAAAAATAAAACATTTAACTTATGGTATGTTCTTGCATTCATGCGTGGGCTGGCTTAACCAACACACTCTAAGCGTTGACCTCTTGGGTGGCTGGCAAGGGCCCCCTTAATCTGTCCCGTTCGCTGTTTGTGATCGCCCGTTTCCGTTCACTATTAATCCCGCGCAAAGTTAATTTTTTTAAACTGTTTTCTCCCGCCCATTTCATCCCCATCAACAACAAACAGGTTTCGGATCAAAAAGATTTCATTTGCACACATATTTTGCATAGCATATTCAAGGAGAAATGGGAGTACAATGGTGCGCTGGTATGTAACTTTTCCATAAATGTTGCTTGCACTATGCATGTTACAATTTCAATGTTTCTCGTTTCTATTTATTCTATGAATTCGTGGTTTAGCTAAAGAGAATGAAAGACAGGAGGAGGCTTCTGTTATTAAACGTTGGAAACTTGCGTGCGTGATATTGGGATTAGATGCCATTGCAATCTGTGCTTCTCAACGTATTCCTTTTTTGGCAATGAAAATAGAAACAAGGGTTTGGATTAGGTGGATTCCTTCCACGCTCTCCGCCTTCATTTCCTCTCACACTCTTTTCTCTTCTTTACTTGCTAAAACGTCTCTACCTCACTGGAATATGGTCTTCGTGTTTTTTCTGTCTTTATCATAGGGCCCTTTCCACTTTCTGTCTACTGACACTCGATCTGTTATGTTCATTTGTTTTCTGCCGGTAACATATACTAAGTTCAGGTAATAGATGTGATTTTCAGAATACAAATTGTAACTGAGCACTCTTAGTGGTGTGATTGCCAGTTTTAATAGGCGTTTGCCGCGTTTCATTTTATAAGTTGTTTTGATCAATGATAATTTTGGGAGCCGTATGTGTAAACTGTGTTTTTGTTTTATGAAGTTAAGTAAAACTGTTGAGACATTTGTGGATTAAAGTTGGGAAATGTTTAAAGCAATAATATTTACATTTAATTTTGTGGTTTTTCATGATTTTTATAACATTTAAAAACAAAATTGGGGACGTATACAGGTTTTATTCAGATGAGTAATATTTATTGCACTTGTGTATTTATTTTGCTTTTAGTAAGAAAATATTTAAGTGATATGAATTGAGGACAAAATGAATATAAAGAATGTAAAAAAACTTTTAAATCAATTCAAGTGAGATGAAATGTTGAATGTAAACACAACAAGATTATTTTACTTTTTCATAGTTTTAATTCATAAATAAGTCATAATTTGTTATGATAATCGAATTTATATTTTCACTCTTCACTTTTCTTTTTACTCATAAATATATCATAATTTAGAATAATAATTGAATTTATATTATATATATGGAAATTAAATCTTCATTTAACTTTGTTAAGCATTTGAGCTAGGTAAGAGAGGGACTAAAAAAATTGTAAATTGAACTTTCATGCTCATAGATGTTTACCCTAAAAACTAAAAATAAAGCTACAGAAGTAGTCAATGGGAAGTAATTGCAAGCATCATACGTCATGGTTAGTCATGCGTTATTGACAAATAGGAAATAGACTAAATCTCCATTTGAAGTAGCAGTGGGGCCCATAACCATGTTTCAAAGTTAGACTCGCCCCTTTGAAGAGCTCTCATATATGTTATAAAGGATAATTTCTTAAATTATTTAATGAGTATATTGGAAGGAGTTTCCTATACTTTGAAGAGCTCTCATATATGTTATAAAGGATAATTTCTTAAATTATTTAATGAGTATATTGGAAGGAGTTTCCTATATCTTAAAATATTTATTGATTCCCCTCCTTTGTATCATATTGGGCCATGGAAAGGTGCCAAAGTGGGGAGTTAGCAGTCTCCAATCTCCAAAGACAATTAAGGATGGCTCAAAATTGAGGAATTTTCTACATGGTTTCACATCTAACAAACATTATCCATGCTTCTATAAGCTTTAGTCTATTGATGCAGATCTAAGAGTACTCATCCACATAGCCTATACTTGCATTTTTTATGTTTTGTATTTCTAGAGGTATCATGAGTAACATTCATGTTATTTGTGATTTGTTTTATCCTATGTATATAAAAATAGTATCGTTGGAATCCCACATTTTATTAATGAAAAT
Source organism: Sequoia sempervirens (assembly GCA_007258455.2). NCBI lineage: Eukaryota > Viridiplantae > Streptophyta > Pinopsida > Cupressales > Cupressaceae > Sequoia > Sequoia sempervirens. Next base: position 25,612 of record VDFB02173346.1, on the reverse strand, counting down.
ATTAAAGGTTTTGATGGCTAGTGGATTTACCCTTAGTAAACGTTTATTAGTAGTGAAGGAGACCTCAATCCATCTCATAGGTATTCAAATATGTACCAAGTTTTTACTAGCATTGCTCCTATCTCATGATTAAATAAGTGTAACAACTATCTTTTGACTACTACTAATTTTCCTTTTTACAAGTATTAATTTAAATGATCAAACATATTTTATCTATTAATTTAATTGATTAAAGATCTTTCATCTATATTAGAAGTGTCAACTTCATAGCTTTTCCATCCATCATTATGAGGATAACTCTATGCCACCACTCAAAATTGGACCTAGGTCTTGAAATCTATCACCTATGTGTTATTGCTGAAAGTTAGCTAACCCTATATATAATGATATGCTTATTTTGGTAGAGCATACTCACTAGCTCCTTCCAAGCTAGAGTAATGAAAATATTATCGATAATTGGGCCATAGGTTTTATAATTCTAGTGACCAACTTACAATGAGTGGGATAAGCTAGTTTAAGAGAAAAAATATCCTCTACCTATGCTCTTGTAGAGTCCTTCACTTAACCCTAGTTTTTGATCTAAAACATACTATTTGAAGGGTTCATGACCCTAGCTAGTTAATCCAATTACATTACACCAAAGGTATCTATTAAATTGTTCATTTTTTTTGTATTTGTCTAAGGTCAATGAAAGGAAGTGAAGTAAGTGGAAGAAACTTCTTACACCATTCTAAGTGGGGGAAATACTACAAAAAAATTCTTACAACCCTTAACAATTACAATTATTAGATGCAAATATATATAACAAAATAAAATACAATAAAATAATACAACATAGCACTAGATATACATGGGGAAAAAGCTTTCAGGAGAAAAAAAACCACAATTCAAAATCACAACCCTTTGTTTTATCAACAATTGAATATGGTTACAATACAATCTCCATAGCTAATTTGGTAAATGCGATTCTTCAATCAATGTCAAGTTTATGAAAACAATTCGACAACATAGCGATACTTGTAAATAATTTCATCCTCTACATATAAAGGCACAAGTACCCAATATATAATTTACAATGCACTTGATGAAAATACATCCAATGCAAAAATAACCCTCCTTGACACGCATAGTGCCTACATACATGTAATATCCCTGTATGTAATGCATTGGGTCATAGCTAGGACCACCTATCATAGTCTTCTTCAATTTGAATGCCTTCTTGACATGCACAACCCCTTTGAACATGCAATTTACCTTGCATGTATGCAAACCCCTTACACACATAGGCACCTAAATCACACAGGACCAACCTATCATTAATTTTTCATACTTGACTCTTACATCGTCATAATCTATCATTAAATAAGCTGATCAATAAATATATCATAATCAGTCATAACAACTCTTACAACATGACATATGCCACCATTTTAGCTTCAAATTTGGGTCCACTAAGTGGGATACCTATCTCCACATAATTACCTTGCATGTCATCCTAGTCACCTTCATGTAGGATTCCACCTCAACTAGTAGGTCCCACAAAGTGACAAGACATAGTAGGAAAATAAACTTAGGCATAAAATAGTTAATAAATCAATAAATCAAATTCTAGGACTTGCAAAGGTGAGACACATTAATCCTGACAAACAATTTATCAACACATAAGAAAAACATTGAATTCACATGAGTTGACATCTGTCCATAAACATATACATAAACCAATATAAAATAATAAGGAATCAAAGTCTATTCATTTCATTGAAGGTTTATTTAAAAATGCATAAGTTATAAAATTAGACAAAGATTAAACCCATAGTAGTATAATATCTTAGTTCTAATTATATAACCTTTTCATATAGTACCACTTATAAAGCTTATCATATTATTGTCCACCTAACCAACATTAAGAAAAATATATAACATATTGGTAATACTTCCATTAACTGCCCAAAGTCAACAAAGGCCATCCTAGAGGCTATATCCTAAACTTAACATAGATAGAAGTACATAAAGAAAGCACATCACCCATACATACTAAAAAAAATTCACACCATCAAATCATAATGGATTGATTTGACACCATCATTAAATGTAAGTTAGTAGGTTTCCATAACTCATCCATAGCCAAGTCCTTGCCAAGTTTATCATGCTTTTATTTCTTAGAAGGACATGCCTCCCTAATTTCAAGAGGCCAACCTATACAATCCTATACTTATCACAAAGCTAAGACACCATGCCATATATTTTTTACACATAAAGCTTTGATTATTTTAGTTCCAAAAATTCTAGAATTTTTTAATGCCATATTTTTGTCACACTCAATAAAACCAAACAAGGATAATTGTATATGTTATTCACGATAATTTTTTAACTTAATGACAAGGTTATGTTAGTGATACTATATGTATTTTTGGACTATCTCTCTATATGTGTGTGGTATGGAATTTTTAAGTGACATTAAATTATCATGAAAAGCCTCTTATAGGATATGAGACTAGCCCATTTGTGATTACTATCTTGTAAGAGCGAAATTTTAGAATTCTACATGAAATGATCTTAGTCTTGATACTAGCATTTATGACACTCTTACCCTTGATGAGATAATCCTCTTAACTTTCATGGTTGACTTTTAATTAATTCCTAACAACAAGGTGGAAACCTTCATAATACAAAAAAAATGTTCCAAAAATATAAATTCCAAATTCAAACATCAATAACACAGTAAAATTCTAGTTTTCTCTTTGCAACAACTATTGGGGGAGTTTGATATCATGCATCATATTTTCAAACCTTGTAATAGGTGTTAAGCTCCTATTTAACAATTGTAGCTCTATCATGATAGCTAGGCAAGGATTTTCAACACATAAAAATCTATCAATCTTAGCCCTAAAAGTATTGAGAAAATATAAGGTAATTAATGATCTAATAGAGATCTAATGATGCATTCAAGGTCTAGGCTATATATCTGATGGTCCTTGTTCAAACCTTCATTCTAAATTACCTTCTTACCATCCATTAAATTTAAATTCTTGACACCAAATATTATTTTGAAAGATAATAAAGGGTTTTAATGTTTCAAGGAGAGTTTGTAAGGGTTTTAGATACTCCAAAATGATTTCCAAGCCATTTACAATACTATTTAATTGTTTCTTGAGAGTTTCAAGGGGTTAATCTCATGGTTAACACTTGAGACTTTTATAATGTGAATGATAGCAACATAGCATAAACAATCTCCTTAAACAATCAAATCAAGAATTCTAAAGATAGTGACCTAGCAACTATCTAGGAAAGAAAATACATACAAGAGGTGGAATGAGAACCCAAATCACATATTTCAATACCACAAAATTAATACAAAAAAGAGTTGGTTGCAACCACCAAAGAGAGACAAAATTTGGGAATGGTAAATGCTGAAGCATGTGTGATAGAAATCTAGGGGGAGTGTTGGAGTAGCAATTTCTCCCACACCACAAATATTAAATGTTATGGGCACAATTATTAAATGAGGAAAAAATTATTAAATGTAATGCTCTAGAATAATTTTAGAGATAATGATAAGAAGGAAAATGCATTAAATATTTGTTAGTAAGGCAAGTCAACCCAAGATCTAGTTAGATCTAGAATGATGACCATATCTCTCTAAGACCTTTATAAAAAGAGGCACATGTAATTAATTTGAATCAAGAAATGGAATACATCTGGTGCAACAACACATTGGGAAAATCATTTTTTTTTGTTTGATTACATTTTCCAAGTTTATGTGTGTTAATATATCTCCATCCACCACAATCACTACAAAGGTTAAAATTTATTAAGAGATCATAATGTAAACCCTATGGATAAAGCATCAAAGGAAATAATAACAAAACTCTTTGAGGTAAATTCTAACATAGTCTTTGAAACCACTATCTTATGGCTCTAAGTTGTAAGATTTAATGATCTAAAGTCTAAATAAATTAAGTATGTGAGGTTGTCAAGCTTGAATTAGTTATAATTTAAGTCTTAGAGTTCATTCACGAGAATTTCTCATAATCAAATCTATCCTTCGAGACTATCTTCCTTTATAATATTGAAGCCTAATTTACTTTCCAAGTCTTAATAACTCCTAACCATAAATTCCTTAAGAAAATTCTTGATCATGGATGTCTTAGAGTAAATCTTGTGTTGGAAAGAGTCTTAAGTCAAGATAAAACCATATCCATTACTCTATCAAGTGAGATCTAAATCATTAATTGACCAAATTTAATTATGTAGTGATGCCTATCGTCTAAGTAGAAATCTAAATGTTGCCCTTGTAAAAAACTAGAATTAAAGTTATGCTAAGTTAAAATTACAAGGAGCCTCCAATCCACTAGGAGTTTTAGCAATAAAGAATTCTCAAATTCAAACTTGAGATCTTGAGTAAAATCAAATTTATAAATTCATATATTTATCAAAAAATTTAAATAGAATCAATCACATGTCAAGATTGAAATTGAGTGCTCTAACAAGTTAAACCTTTCAAGGATTCTTATATCCATGGTATGCTATTTTTCATACTTCCATAATAATTTTGGAATTAAAAGCATGGGCATGTCAAAATTAATGAAGTTCCCACATTTGTGGCAAGTACAAGTGGATTTTCTAACTATTCATGCCCCCAATTGAATTTGTATCCTTTGATATACTAGAGTGAATCTTCACACACATGTGTTCATAGATAGATGAGGGTTGGAAGATAATTGTTAGTAAGTTCAAACTCGAGTGCACAAATTTGTCAAAGTTAGTAGGTGACTTAGGTCTATGGAACTCTAGAGACAAATCATTTAAGTTCCAAAACCAAGCTCCCAAATAAATTAGGATTGATAATATGCTTGTGCCTAAGATGATGAGAGTCAAGAAACCTAACAATTGGGTGCATGTCATGTGTGTGCAATTTTTTATAGGACTCTTGCATCCATCGAGCCCACACATGTAAGGCCATTAAATTTTTGGACCTAGACACCTAATTAAACTAGGTTGTATAAAACACTTTCACATACATGAGCATAATTAAAGTATGCCAAATATGATTAGGATTTAATGAATGTGAGAATGTACCAATTGGAGTTGGGCACATGTTTGAACCATACCAATTCTATTAAAATTTGATGGTTCAACCAAACTAAATCTTGTCATAAGACCCATCTCTTAGATGTCACCATATGTTATGATACAATAAGGACTTTTTCAGACCTAAACATGAATGCCTAATATCAATATTGTTCTGAAACCTAAGAAGCCAAGTATGTAATGCCCCTCCGTGTCAGTTGTTTTGGACTTGTGTGTAAGTTTCTGTTTGTGCTTCATTGATTACTGTATTATTTGATTGTGTGGAAAATATAATATGTTAGTAATCATGTTTAAATAATTAATTAAATCATAAGTGATTTGTAAAGTTATTTAAAAATATGATTAGAAATTAAAATAATAATCAATTAAATTAAATCAAATGATTTAGAACAAATGATCAAATTAAACTAATTCGTTAAAAAGTAAAAGTGATATTATTAGATAAATTGATTTAAATTGTTGAAGTTAATAATAATTATGAATAAATAATCTTGAAAAAGATAATTATTATAATAAGAAGTTTAATGGATACTTATTTAGAATCTTGCAAATGGTTGATTGTAATTATTTTAATGTGCATGTGTTTATTTAAATTGTTGTGGAAATGATAAATAAATAAACAAATAAAAAAAGCTCAATCTTTTGTGGATTCGAATGGATTTGAAATTTAATCTTTTAAAAAGAAGTGACTTTTGGTATTCGCTGGAAGAGGAAATGGAAGAGGCTTTTGTGAGATTTTATTTAGAGGATTTTTGTGTTGGAAGGGGGGTTGCATTCTCTTTCCAACAAATTTTGGGAGAAATTTGGCAGGCAATTTTCTGTTATAGGGTGCATTCTTTTATTATTCTATAAATTCATTGAGACATAAGATTGGAGTTGAGGGGAAGATCTTGGAGCTGCTGTGGGAAACATTTGCTGGCGGAGGATTGGATCAGCAAAAGGAATAGAGCTTCTACAGGTCTTCTTCAAACACAGGATGCCAGGTTCCTTTCTTATTTATTTGCTGTAGCATTAAATAAAGTAGCAATTGATTGGATATGTTTCGCTGTGCATGAAATTTTTCATCTGAGAATCGGGATTGTTGTTTGTTAAAATGGAATTTGGTTGGGTTATGGACTGTCAATTATTAGATTGAAAATTCTAGGAGCTTGGGACTGTTGTTTATTTAAATAAAATTATTTGTTGGGTTTTTACGGTTGATTATTAAAGTGAATCTGTGTTTGGAATTCTGGAAATAACGAGTACTATAACTTGGTCGGGAAAATATAATAACCCAACTTAAGAATAATCTCTCACTGGGAATTTGGGGTTGTGTAAATCCTCACTTGTAGATTAATTTTACAAAAGAATTTTCTGTGTATAAATTTATGTTGAAACAGTAACTTGTGCTATTTCTCTATATTCGAATTATTTTTGTATACAATATATATATATATATATAGGGGTATATATATATATACATATATCATATATATATATATGTATATATATGTATACACATATATATATATAATTGTAGATATAAAATAAAAAGAAATAAATAAATAAATAAATAAATAAAAAAATTTAAAGTTCAAATTTTTTGTTGTTTTAAAATTGTTTGAATTTATTTAAAATTGCTGACGGGTGATGGTTCGGCCTTGGCCGTACCCACCACCCGGCCAGTCGTAGAGCTGAAGCGGCAGCCTACGGGCTACCACAGCAGTCCGTCGGACTGCTGTGACAGTCCGTAGACTGTCCACGGGAGTTGTGACAGTCCGCAGACTATCCGCGGCCGGGCGTTCGCCCATGCATTAATCCCCATTTAAATTCGTATTTTTTTTTTTAATTGCTAGTTTAAATCAAAATTTTCATATAAGTTTTAAGGCATGTATATATATATATATAAGGGTATATAAATATATATATATATATATATATATATATATATATATGTATATATGTGTATATATATATATTTATATATGTATTAATTTATTTAATTAGATTTTATTAATTTAACTAGTAATTTTATCAATTAATTATGTCTATAATCAGTTTGGTCATTTTGCTAGTATGATCATAATAAAATTCTTTTTATAATGGAAATGTGAAATTAGAAAGAAATATCTGTAATTTGTTAATTTGTGAAATTTTGATAGGACAATATAATATATGGGCTATTTGTGAATATGTATATATATATATTTATTAATTTATTTATTCTGATTCCTCTGATTTAACTAATGCTGTATTATTTATTTTTGTAAAAAAAAAATATATTCTGTTTCTTTTTCTGTTAAAATAAAACAGAATCTGGTATAATGGAAATAATAATAAAATAGAAAGAAATCTTTTGTTTATCATTATTTTTGATTTATTAAATTACCAATTTAAGAGGATAAGTTAATAGAAAAATCAATTACGAATATATGACAACATTGTTTATTTAATTCTTGTTTAAATGTGAATATTTTTGGGAATAGAATTTATTATGGGATTAAATAAGTTGTTCTTTTTATTTTATTTTATTTTTATGAAATTTCATCTTGTAGTATTGTTGGATTCTTAGAACAGATCTATTCTCTTATTACTTTTCCTCCTCAAAAAGAATTAAAATATATATATAAATACGTAGTGGTTTTAAAGGGTAATTGTGTGTGTAAATTTATTTAGATAGATTTAAGTTTTTAAGGTAGTAAGTTCTAATATGTAGTTTAAGAATTTAGAATATTGTTATTATGGTCATTTTAAAGTATAGACAATTGGTCTTAAATGGTTTTCACAATTAATTTAAATATTGGAAGTGAATGTTAAGTGAGTATGATGAAAGGGGAAATTTAAATGTATGGGCATAATTAGAGATTGATTAGGGTATTCTCGAATTGGATAGTTTATTGGTAAAATGGGATTTTAATTTTTTTGAAAATTGACTTCCTTTATATTCATTTAATGGTTGAATTGTAAGCTCTCTTTATGGATAAGTCTTTTAGAATACTTGTGATGATTATCATGAATTGTTTTAGTTAATTGAGTAATTCCGTTTGGGGAAGTTGTAAAGTTATTTAGTTCTGGTTGTTAATTGATGGGTTATTAAATATTGCTCTTGTTTGAATCTTTGGTTGTTGTTTATTATGCGAAGTGATGTGTGGTTGAGTATTTAAGGTGTTCTTAAATTTGGTGCCTTGGATGCTTGGTTGAATGCTTTTACCTCTGTTGTTGAAGGATTGTTTTTGGATGGTTCCATGTTGGTGTGAATGCCTTTGGAGGTTAGTTTTGATTTAAGGAATCCTTTGTCATTTAAATTTGTGTTGCAATGTAATTGGGAACTTGTATTTTTGTTGATGAATTGTGGGAGGTTGATCTTCTTGGATTTCTGATTTATTTTGTATCAAAGTTGTTTATGTGGTTTGGATGGGGTGGTTGATCTTATTTTAATGTATTCACTCATTATATTTGAATTGAAAATAGATCTGGTGGCCTTGCAATTATTGTTGTCATTGCTATGTTGTTATTATGAAGGTGATTTGCGTACCATCATAAGGGGGTTCTTGTGAGGAGAAAATTGAGGTCTCCCATGGAATGCCTAGTTGGTGGCTTTTGGTTTTATTAATTGATTTCGTGAATTAAAGGTTGATTTTCTTTTGCGTTTTCCTATTTGAGGTGACACCATTGTTAATTTGTAGATGGGTCTTGATGAAGCTTTCCTTGTTATGGCTTTTCTGATTTACTCTCATATTTGAGGAAATTTTATCTGTGTTGGAATTATTGGAGAAATACTCATGTGGCTTCACTTTACCCTTGTTTGTGGGTTTTCATTCTTTGGCTTCCAGAGGCTTAAGATGATTGATAATTGATGTTCTCTCTCTTTATGTGCCTTGATGTGGCAAGTGTTTTGGTTTCGTGATTTTGAGAAGGGTTGTACTGGAATTGTTGATACTTTGATTATGTATTTGGAGCGAGATGGGTAATGCCTCGCATGCTTCTCTATTGTGATTCTTGGTTCAAATTATGATGGTACAACCCTTGGTTTTTATGTTGTTGGGTCTCTAGGGAGAGTGGCTCCTCATGGGGGCCGGCGCCCCGTTTAAGGGGAAGAGCTCAGGATAACCCATGAGTGAGTTAGTAATTAAGTGAAAACCTAATAATTAACTTAGGAGGGTTGGGTAGTAATATCATTATAAGATTAATAAAATAGATGCCTCGTCTTCATTAGTACTTCTGTAGGCTAATGGAAGGCTGAGAAGGCCGTGGTTGGCAAGGTCGTGACCTCGTCTTCACGAGAGGCCTACGGCTCTGCATGAGTCACCCTATGGACCGGCGCCTCCAGTTGGGAGGAAGAGCACAGGACAACCATAGATGGGACCGACGCCTCCAGTTGAGAGGAAGAGCATAGGACTACCCATGTAGGACTATGCGATGACACTCTCCCCTAGTTGCCCATGTGTTTTACTTTATTGAGTTCCTCTGGAAGTGGGTTATGGGAGTTGTTTTAGATTGTTGTTTGAATTGATTTAAATTGATTTAATACATCTTTAGTATGTTTTATGGTCTTGTATGATCTCATTTATATTTGATTTATGATCTTGTATCTTATGAAACTGTGATATGATGTTATTGTGTTGTTTAATTGCAATTTGGAATTGTATTATGTTTATTAATTCAGTTTGATTTGGAAGTGTTTCATGATCATTCTTTGGTTACTTGTTATTGGTCATTGCTTTGATTTATGTGATGAGATTTATAATTTTAAGTTATTTTAATGACTCTTGGATGTTGTGGATTATGTCTTTGTAATTCTTGAGTTTTATGATACTTTTGTATGATGTTGAGTCTTGTGGTTCCGTGTTTTGGATGTTCTTGGTTGAGGACTCTTCTTGTCAGCTCCTAGCACGAGGGGTGGGTCTTCAAACTCACATGGTTGGGTGGAACATGCTAAGCACCCCATTGGGTCCCCAGTCGAGGATCGAGAGGTGCGGATTGGTGCGGTTGCAGCGACTCCAGAGTTGTATTTGTATTGGAGCCAGTTTTCATCTATTTATTTGTATCATGTTATCTTGTGTATGGTTTCCATTTATGTTTGGAAACACTTTTGTATCATTATACCTCTTGAGGATTGTACTGCAATGTAATGTTAACTCAGTGCGGTTATTGGCTATGGCAATTGTAATTCAATGTGTTAAGTTAATTATGCATATGTTGTATTTGTGTACTCAGATGGTTTCTTTTCAATGCTTTATCATGTATGTGTTATATTTGTTAATATTTACTTTGTTAATGTTTATATCTTTGGTTCTTATTATTGTCATTGTGTGGATCTCAGTCTCGTAATGACTCCTCGTGTACCCCAAGGGATGTATGTGCTAATGAATCTACTTAAATGAAATTCATGTTATGATTTAATGTGTATTACATGTATGCTATGTTTACTTTAAAAAAAAAAAATTGTGCTGTGTTTATTGTTTAATTGTCCTTTGGGGTTCGCACGACGGGGCGTTACAAAGTATGTTGATCCAAGAGAATTTTTGGATGAATTTTTATAGGGATTTATTGATGTTGTAAGACTACATTCCTTTATATAATGTGGGAAAAAACTTAAGAAGTTCAATTAAATAAATAGTCTAAGTTTTGCCAAGTCTATTGAGCTGTCCTATATGGTATCAAAGCATGGTTTAAAACTAAGGGCCTAAAGAATAAAATTTTAGGTTTAATTTTGGAAGTGATTGTGAATTGATCATACAACTAGTAATGCAAGTAGTAAGAAAGTTAAAGTTCAAAAGTGAGTCTTCTGTAATATATCAATAGTCAATAGACAATACTTGTTTATATTTATGATTTCATTAATTTAACTTCAACTTGAGAAGGAAGAGAGAAAATGGTACGACAAGAGTGGTTCTAAATGAGTTACATTTTTCATGCATGTCTACCTGCAACTACCTCTACAAAATGCCTCTACACTTTATGCTTTGATGTATGTCCACACCTTGTTCCAAAGATCCCATTTGACATAGACTGGGAGGATGGTAGAAAAGGTTGTAGAGTCTGGTTTTACACCTATCAATTGCATTTAGTTGGAAGTTTCTAAAGCATTTCAACAAACCCATTTTGTTAATATCCTGTAATCAGGGCATTCCATGAGAACAGTGCGTTTGAGGCATCCTGTCAAACAGTTTAGGTGTCTGGTCTATGCTTTCACATTTTTGCATATCTTACAATCATGTCATTCTGTAAGTAATTTTTGGAGGCATTCTGTAAATAATTCTTGGAGTCATTCTGTCAAATAGATCACGTCCCTCGTCTATGCTTCCACATTTGGATACATATCTCTCAGGGCAGTTGCAGCTACAACATCTGACAAAATTCCTCCATCATTTATCCTATAATGTATGTCCATACCCCGTTCCAAAGCTCTCATTTTCGCATAGGCTGTAAGGTTGCGGGCAAAGATTGTGGAGTCTGGCTTTAAACCTGCGATTGGCATTTGGTTGAAAGTTTCTCAATCCTTTTTTTCAAACACATTTGGTGCAAATCCGACAATCATGGCATTCGATGAGACCACAGTTCTTTAAGGCATCCGGTCAAGCAGTTCATGTGCCTTTTCTATGCTTCCACGATTTGTATACATGTCTACCGGAGCATTTCCAACTGTAATATCTTGACAAAAATCGTCCTTCCATTATGCTTTGATGGACGTCAATACCCTGTTTCAAAGCTCCCATTTTGGCACAGGCCGGAGGTACGCTGACAAATGAAGACTGGTCGGAGTAGTTGTACATGGAGATCTTACAGGCGGGAGACACTGTTTAAATTTAACTTGCGCGGGATAACAGCCAACGGAACGGAGAAGGCTTGGGGGGATGGGTAAGGAGGGACCCACACCAGCCATCTAACTGGTCAATGCTTAGAGTGTGCTGGTTAAGTCTGGCCCAAGTTCAAGGGTCGGTGGAAATGCTGCGGGACCATGAAAGAGAAGCCGAAGATAGCGATAGTTTTGTTTGACCTTCTAGTCGATTTATTTGTTTGACCTATATTTTATAATATTTTGAATCTGTTTTGTTTTTTTCAATTGAGGAAAAGTTTTTTATTAGAGTTATGGATAAATGAGGGATCTTATGTTTTATAAGAACATTGTTCAATAATATTTCAATAAGGATTTGAATTTTTTTAATTGAGGTAAACATTTTTAAATGGAGTTATGAATCTATCAAGATTACAAATGAGGAATTTTATCTTCGATAAGAACACTCAACAATAACACTTCAATAGAGATTTGAAATTTCATGGCAAAAAATACAACACTACGATTTCACAGAGTTTAAATAGTTATTCAAGAAATAAATGTTACCAAATAATGATTAGTTTTTATTCTTGTAATTTATTTGATTAAAATATGTCATTAATTTGGTTGATTTAAATATTTTTTAAAATATCTGTTTTAAAATTGTAGTGACTCTAATGTCTATATGATTTTCTTTTAACCTAAAAATTACTTCTTTTTATTTCAACTAACACTTAAATTAATTAGAAATTTAAAAGTGCAAGGGATTTGTTCATGAAAATTATCTACATGAATAAAAAAAAAAAAAATTCATATAAAAAAGAATGAAAAAAGCACTTTTCAACTAAATATTTATAATTCTATGAAAAATATGAAAATCATTTTTTATAAAATAAGAAATTTGTTAAGATTCTAAATAATTTTAAAGAAAAATCATTGAAATAATATCTACACTTTAGGTTGTAAGCTCTATTTTAACTAACACCTATGTTGCTAAGAAACTTTAAAAAATAAGGATTTCCTATATATATATATTTATTGATGCATTAAGAGTGAGAGAAAAAAAATTAGTTTAAAACTTAAAATTAAAAAAAAAAACAAATCTACAATAAATGAGAAAATGAATAGTCACATATTAAAAAGAATAGACAAATAAATACTTTTAAAGATCATATAAGAACAAGCCTATGAAAAATATAGAAATAAAAAAATTCTAAAATATGAAATTATTGAGATTCTAAATAATATTAAAGAAAAATTATCAAAATTATATACACACCTTTACTTTAACATGAGGATGAAATAAAAGATAAATGTGTTAAATATTTAAAATGTTTAAATTCTTTACAATATGATAGGATAATTTTTGTTGGTGTTTTATTTAAGGACATGTTTTCACACTTAAAAATTTTTTTGTTTGCAAATAAATTTGTTGTATTAGAATGCAAAAATAAAAATAAAAAAATCAAACATATGTATAAAAAATGGTAATAATTTATGTTATTTTATTATTCTCCTTTGTATTTCAATGTATATATATCTTCTTTAATTCTATTTTCATCATCTTGTATTGTGTTTTAAATGATGTATCCATGATGTATGGAATATACACAATTTATAGTTCAAGTTTCTAACTTAACATATAATCCAAATGTTTGATTTGACTTGTACTTCAAGTTTCTAGCTTAACTTGCACTCAAGTGTTTTACTTGACTTGCTACAAGTTCATATCTTGGCTTGACATGAATTGTACTATATGCATGACTTGTACTCTTGACTTGAGCTCCAAGTTTCTAACTTGACTTAACATGACTTATACTCTTGACTTGTGCTTCAAAATTTGAACTTGGCATAACATGACTTGCATAATATTTCATCGTTAATATATTTATAAAAAGGAAAATTTGAAGAGTAAAATTATATTTATAAAACCCTCCCTTAATCTTGACCCTAAAATTATTATGTATTTGATCTCAAACTAACTACTCAATATTTCCTTTCAATATTTCAAAATTTTCTTTTGATAAGCCTTTTGTTAAAATGTCTACAATTTACTCCTTTAATTTACAAAATTTTAATTTAATTTTGAATGCATTATTTTTCTAATTTTCATTATAGTGATACGAGAGAAGAGTGAGGGGTTGGAATTAGGATTTCCAATACCCTAAAAAAAATTTATTTTCCTTTAATTTTCTAGAACCATTTTCTCTGAAAATGGTTAAAGTGTTTTCATTTTCATTTTTCATAGTTTTATTCATTAATTTCCCTTAAATCCCACATAAAATCTATTTTTGTTCTATTCAATTAAATATTTTATATTATTCCAAATATTGAAATAAATATTAAAACAAGATTGTGGTTCCAATAATAGACTTACTTTCTTTAGGACTACCAATATTCTCTTCCACTTCTTTGATGCTAATATTTACAACAAATTATTTTCTTTAGTATAATATAAAATTCTCTTCAAGTCATTTATTTGCATAATATTTATGTGTATGTATAAGATTTGTATGTATGTGTGTATGTATATCAAAGCTCATGTCTTTTTTACATGGAAAATAAAAGTTAGGGCATTATAATTAGGACAAAAATATCCACTAATGGGAGTTTAGATTATAGATTGGATTTGGTTTACTTAAGAACTAAGTGGTTGAAGCATGTTTTTGGTGAATGTTAAGGATAGATCATGATTTTAATGAAAATATTTCTTGACATTTAGTCTATTTTTTAAAAATTGAATATGAATACAATTTTGTTGATAACTAGTTTGAGAAAGAGATGTGTGGACATATGAGACACATTATCTTATGAAACATGATTCTTTTATTATTAAATATCTAGAAAACTTAATGTAAAATCACAACTTGCATTGTTTGTTCATAGTGTCTAATGCTAAAAATCAGTTAGACATATCATACTTAGCTGGAGGGTTTCTAGATTTATATGAAAAATTGTTTTTATTTTATAAACACCACTAGTTTTCATATGGCATGGCGATCTTGGAGTTTCCTTGGATCTGCTACTCTTGTGAAGCGTAGGTCCACTTTTAGATGGAAGGTGAGTAAGGGACTACTAGCTTGTGGTTGGAGGAAAAAAACTCGAGCGATTCTCTCCCTCTTGTAGTTGAGATACCAAAGACTTGGTTTATCAAAGAGATTCCATTGATCTTTCATATAGCATTGTATTATTATTTGAATATATTTTACTTCACATCTATGATATAACATTTGTAAAATATTATATTGATCCAACCTTGAAAGATGTAATACTTGATGAAAAATGTTGTACTCTTGATATAAATGAATGATGCTGCGATTTCAATAAAAAATCGTTCAATGTTCTTATCTTATCAAAGAAATGAGTAAAATATTTTTTGGTATATTGTAATGATAGAATATTCAATCTTCTATCTTTTTATGCTAAATGGAAAATACATCTTCCATATGTTGATATGTTTTCCAAATAACTTAGTATGTTTTTTTTTGTTAAAATAAAGAAAGTTAAATTTTTTTCTAGTTAATGATTCACTACAAGGAAACCATGGGTAATAAGATAAATCAATATCATGTTTCAAAGAGAAGTTACATGTTTGTAAGATAATTTATAATCTAGAAGAAAGAGAGACCGAAAGTATGTAGGGAAATACATGGTTTGGTATAAGAGGGATTACAAAGGCTTTGGATATACAAAAATAACTTAAAGAAAAGGGTTTGAAAAATGGAGTCTCATTCATTATACCAAAATGTAAGTAGAAGAACTTGGAGGTGTACAAATATCTTTACATAGAGGTTTGACTAAATGAAATGAAAGCATTGAAAAGTGGTCCTCATTACAACTTAAATTAACATAATTGTTATTTATTATTCATGCAATTAAATGTAAGTCATATTTATTTTTTTAGTAATGGCTAAGACATTAATTTCTAATCTAAATGAAAAATGTAGTAGCATTTGAAGATTTAGGTTATAAGTATATAGTATCATTATTGAATATTTTAATAGAAAAATATGATAATACTATTAATAATTTGAATCTAAAAGAAAAAGTGTAGTAACATTTGAAGATAAAGGAGGTTGTAAGGAAGTATGGTACCATTACTGAATATTTAAATAGAAAAATTAGATAATGTTATTAATTGTTTTAATTTTAAAAATTAGAATATCATTATTAAAGAATTTAATTAGAATTTGATAACTGTAATTGAATTAAGAGTAATATTAGGATGGGTTGTTATATGAGAAGTTCTAATATTCTATTCCTATAAATACAAGAATGCTAAATATTTCATTCATTCTGATGATCTAAATAGATTCTCATATGAACCCCACTGACAATAATTCAGAAAAATACCAAACAAATAAAATCAAAGACAATCCATTATTTTTTTTGTTTTCTTACACATACTTACGTTGTCAATGCTAAAGGAAGTTGTAAGGAAGTATAATACCATTATTAAAGTTTTAAATAAAAATAGACAACGTTATTAATCATTTTAATTTTAATCATTATTAAAGAGTTTAATAGAAATTTTATAATTAAATATATCTGAATTAAAAGTAATATTAAGATTTGAGAAGTTTTAATCTATTCTTATAAGGTGGTTCTATTTTATTCCCGTACTAGTTTAATGTGCTGGTCTTTTGATAGGTTTTGTGTGGAACATCTCTTAAGCCCTTGATATTAAGATTACATGTGTGTGGATGTCCCCTCAGGAGATGATACACGGCAGAAAGTCTCTGGCATTTTTACCGTACAAACTTAACGTTTTTCTTATCCCAACAGTTATGCGAAATGGGCCAATGAGTTTTGATTCAAAGTCAAGCTTTGAATTAGCAAGTGGAATCAATGCTCAGTGCCCATGAATTTTTTCTCCAGTTACTGAACTGCATGGGCTGGAAAGCTATGGATATGTAGAATTCAAAGACTTTGGCGTTTGCTATGGTTTTCTTACAGCAAAGATGTCACTCCTTAGAAAGAGAGTGATAGGTGTAAAGAACCTCAAGTGTACTACTTTATAATGGGATTCCCTATAAGATGGCTCTCTCAAGGATCAAGGTAGGGAGGAATATCTCAACTTCAAGAACTATGATAGAAATAATGTTTTCAAGTATGGTGTGCTAGATAATACGTCTTAGGATATCTTTCTTATGCACAAGGATCTCACTATTTAGGGGTGATGATCAACTTGGTGGTCCTCCTAAAGGTCTCTACAATAAGGGTGATGATTACCCTCATTATTGCCTAATCATGGATTGAATAGGTGGTGTGGTTGGGAGCATTGTGTGAGAATTATGATTCATATGGTAGGACATTTTTTCTATTTTGAAAAGTGAAAAAAATCATATATCGAGGAGAGAGACCTAATCTTGGTGTTGATCATGTGTGATAGAGGTATTGATATATTAACTTGTGGGATATCTTGGTTACATGATGGGAAAATTTGATAGTCTCTTCTAAGAGGTCGTTGACTAATTAAGTATGAGGTAATATTCCATGACTATATGTATTTCTTCCATGTTTTCCCTCAAATAGTTGATATCATTGAAGTGTAGAGAATGATTAACAATTTTAAGATTGAGAGGTTTGGTCCAATCACTATGAGATGACTAATGTTACTAAAAGATATACCACTTTTTTCAAAGTGGAGAAAATAGGGCATTGAATGTCCACAAGGCTCATGCCATACATTATTCTCAAACTCCACTCAGGTATCTATGTTGTTCTAGGGTAAGGGAAATTTCTTCTAAGGTTGTCTTGAAAATTTCATTGTGAAATGGTATAAATAACATCTAAAGGGAGGAAGGAACTCCATTTGTGTTATGTTAATTCATGAAAATATGCAACAAAAAAAAAGAAAAGGTTTTTAGCTAATTAATAGATAGAGGAGAAAAATATCAAAAGTAAGGTGGAGGGGAAGGGAGAGGAAAAAAGAAGGCTAAATATAGTAAGGACGTGATAAGTAACAAGATAAATCTTTTACTTGTGTTGAAGAGAAGTTACATGTTTGTAAAGTAAATTAAACTCTAGAAGAAATAAAGACCTCGAGTATGGAGGGGAAGACATGGTTTGGTCTAAGATAGATTAGCAAGGCCATGAATCAACAAAAATAACTTAAATAACAGGGTGTGACAAGTGGAGTCCTATCCAATCTACCAAAATATGAGTAGAGCAACTTGGAGGTGTAAAAACTTATTTGCATGGAGGGATAACTAGATGAAATAACAACATTGAAAAGGATCCTCACTACAAGCTTAGATCAACATGGAATAATTTATATGGGTGCATTGATAAGAGTTGATATTTACATAAGAGTTGATATTTACATGGAACCTACATAGATAAATAAGAAGTAAAATATAAAATGTAATAGCATATCTCAATTAAGAAGGAAATGCAAAATATAATAAGGATCAAGATATTACTAATGGGTGGAAGTTCATAATTATGTTTCACTTTTATAAAAGAAATGGTCAACATGCATCCAAATTTTTAAATTCAATAACTAGAAAGTGACATATATTTTGAATTTTAAAATAATGTCAACCAATAAAATATAGATTTTTTAGTGTGTTTTATGTTTATAGTTTTTAAACTAAGAGAAATTATTTGAATAATTTTTCTATAAAACTAACACCATGGTTTAAGTTTCAATAAAATGTTAAAAAATAAGGTTGATTGAGACACAACTATTTATCTAATAAATTTCATTCTTTTCCTTCATTTTTTTATTAATAGCATAAAACTTTAGTGGATGGATTAGTTTTACACCATTTTGATAAATATATATTTTTAAATAAATCTTAAAATTTGTATGTATTAAAAACACAATTGTTTGAATATAAGTTAATTTTTTAATTATTTATCAAAAATAAAATATTATATCATCTTGACATAGATTCTCTCCTCTAGTGCATCATATTCTTTTTAAAATTTTAGTAGAATTTAGTATTTTTTATTGGAAAGAAAATCAACCTTTATTTTAGTGTTGATGATATGTCTAGAAAAGGGTATTTTTAATTTTTTTTAAATGCTATTTATGTGAGGAGTTATTGTTGGAGTAATTAGGATAATCACTTGATAATTAATTAATTATTAGGTCTTTTGGTGAACGATGTGCGAGGGCTCTCCCGGTGTTGCTCGCAATGGCGGCTCTTCTGCACAGGTTGCACTTGGGGATGGAGTTCCTCTTCACGGTGAGCCTAAGAAACACCCATCTGGTAATATCTCGTGTCTCCCTGGCTCAAAGCGTGGTGGGTGGTCAGCTGGGGTGGGAGTGGGCCGAAAGTGGTATAATCTCTGTTTCGAGGATTCTGTGGTTTCTGAGCCGTGTGCTCCCTCTCAGACTATTGAGTTCGTGGCCGCCAACGAGTTGGAGGATGCTTCTGGTGCTATGCCTAAGGTCTCTTTTGATGGGTGCCGAAATAGGGTGAACCCCTATCACGTCTGCTCTGAGTTTTGTCGGGTTTTTGTACAAGAAAACCCTACTCAACCCAGATCTCCGGTTCTCTCTGTTCCCTCTCCTCTGCCTAAGAAGGATAATATTCCTCATGCTGGCACTGGTTGTTTCTTTTTAGGGGATTCACTTGTCTCCTTTATTGAGGAGCCAACGGATTTTAGTATTTCTGATGATAGTATTGGTGTTGTCTCAGAGGATTTAGGCGCTCGCTTGGTTGTTTTGAGATGTCTGCACAAGCGTCCTTCGAGGTCCTCTATTCTCGAATGGATCAAGGACACCTGGAGAAATTTGTCTCTTCCCTCTGTTGAAGCTTTGGACTTTGGTTTTTTTCTGGTTACCTTTTGTTCTGTGGAGGATTACAAATTTGTTCTGCAGGAAGGACCTTGGTTTCTTGGGCATTCTGGCCTCTTTATTTCGCCTTGGTTGCCTTTTTTTGATCTTTCCACTGCTAAGATTTCTCTTATTCCTATTTGGATCAGGCTCTACAACCTGCCTTTGGTTCTTCGTAATGCGGATATGCTTACCAATATGCTCAATCAGGTTGGCTCTTTTATCAAGATTGATTCGAATGGGGTTGCTTCAGATCGTAGATTTTACAAGGTGTGTGCATTGGTGGATATCTCTAAACCCCTTTCGCATTCTATTTGGATCCATTCTTCGCATAGTGTCTGGACTCAGTTTCTAAATTATGAAGGCTTACCCTTTCGCTGCTTTCGATGCAATATGCTAGGTCATAGGATTGAAGCTTGCTCCCTCAAGTGTTCTACTGGGGTGAGGAATGTTAGCTTGAAAAAGTGGATCAAAAAGGGCAGTTCTCCTGACTCTGAGTTCATTTGGAGGAATCATGGTAAGTTCTTTGATACTTCCATGGTGACGGAGCTGGTTATGGATCAACAAGAAGCACCCACATCTCCAATTCTGGATCAGCAAGCTGGTCCTTCTTCTCTTCCTTTTGTCCCTGCTCATGAGAGTCCTTTTGTTTCTCCTTTTGGGTCAGAGGAAGATGGCTCAGACTCTGATGGAACTTTTCCTTTTATGGAGGACTTAGATGGGCAGCATCAGGATTTTTATGATGATTTCTCTTTAGACCCTCCTAAGAAATTTGGGATTTCTCAGTTTTTAAGTGGCAAATCTAAACCTGATTGCGGTTTAAAGAGGAAAGCAGGGAGGAAGTCTGCTGCTGAGAAGCTTCACACTAAAGGGTTAGAAGTGGTGGAAGCTGGTTCACAGCGGACTTTGGAGGGGATTCTCTTCCGCAAATAGTTTTTGGGCCTTCTTTTTCTGAGTCTTTGTGCTCTGGTTTTCCTTTTTCTAGGTTCTTTTGTAGCTGTGTTGAATTCTGTTTCAGTTTTTCTTCTTCGTAAGTCTCTTTAGGTTTCCTCTTTCTTTCTTTCTTCTTCTGAAGTATTTTGTAGTTTGTTGATCCTTCTCTGCTTCCTGGCAGCCTTTTGTAATTTGTTTATCTTTTAATAAAGGGAGTGGGCCCCTATCCCCACATCTTATGTATCAAAATAAAATAAAATAATTAGGTCTCTTATTACTTTAATTACTTAAGCTAAACTTATGAGTGTTTTTTTATTATTACATTCAACTATTTATAGGTTAAGTTGTCTCATTGCATGAGATAATGACACTTATCACAATATAATCAAATATCCATCTAGGGTTTACACATTTGCTTTTATAAGCATTCATTTGCTTTGTAATAATTCAATTCAATTGACAATACAATTGTAGGTTAGTCTCAATATCATACGTTTGTGTGGATTCAATCATTCTTTCTTGGTTGCATAGTAAATTAGTTTCTTTGATCTCTCATTCATAATAAGTGTTCTAGTTCCAGGTGATTTTTGGATTTGTGGGGTTCACTATCAACTCTAACATGCTCTTTTTTTTGCTTTGTGTTTTTTTGATGAACTATTAAATTTTTTGTTGAAACCTTTTTTAAACAATGTGTAATGTAATTGGTAGAAAAAATAATGCAACAAGGGGCCTATGGATATGTATGGTCGTACAAAGGTCCCTACTAAAAAAAATGTTTTCTTTAATTGCTCTAATTTTGGAAAAATAATAAGCATTCTTTAGGTTTTTGGTCATTTGGAACTCAATGATTATACCCTTTTTGCTCTAGAATGAGACAATTTTTCGCTCAAGGTTGGATCTCACATAATTTGGATAGAAAATCACAAATATGGTGCTCAGATACTATGTTAGATTTGATAGTGAACCCCACAGCTCCTAGAAATCACCTACAACCAATAACTCCTCTCCAAAAGAGAAAAAATGAAATAAATGTACTAGTGAAAGAAGGATAGGAGGACTCAATGTGACCCCCTAAAGACTACTTCTATGACACAAGTACAATATATGCCCCCTCAATAAGAGAGAGAAAATGAGGAAATGAATCCTCCCATAAAGAAAGAGCTCATGTATCAATGATGAATGCTTGAAGAAAAAACATGATCCACTGCCTACAAGTAAAAATTCTCCCCTTAGGAAGAAAAAATATCCTCTACTGATTAGAGAAGTCATTCCCAAAAGATAGAAGAATCAAGAATTCAAATACAAATGATGTGTGCCTCTGAAAATTGTTCAAGTGCATGTTGGAAATAGATAATGTCTCTCTAGAAACCCATCAAGACTATTGTTGAACAAGATCCAAAGATGATAAAGATGATGGGCCAAAAAAAATGATGTGTCCCTATCAATTTTTTTTTGATGAATGTCCTCCAAGTAATCCTCCAAATTTGCAATCTAAGACTCTACAAACAAGGATGATATGCCTATAAGATATAAATCCCAAGTAGTTGTGTTTGAAAGATGATATATTTCTTGTTACACTAAACTAATAGTGGTCAAGAATGTGGTGATGCCAACCTAATTAGGAACAACAAAAGATGAATATTAGGTTTTTATTTGAAGAGTGGGAAAATGAAGACAAGTCTTTGAGCTATCAAAACATGAAAGACTTATGATAAACTCAAGCTCATCTAAAGTATCATCATCAATGGGTATGAAATATGCATCTATAAGAGGAATGAGACAATCTACAACAAGATCCTTTGGGAATGGAGAGATATGAGGGGTCTCCATGGATCTCTCAAAGTCAAGTCCAAAGTGTGTGGGGACAATCAATTTCTGATACAAAAAACATAGTATATTCCCTTATACCAAGTATATTATGGCATGTACAACAAGAATATTCTAAGCATTTGCTATTTTCAGGTGTCTGGCATTTTTTTGTGGTGGAGAATGTTCAAGGAATATTCATTGATGATGTCATACTAACATCAGAATGACGCCAATTGTATCAACTCCTTTTCCCCCCTCCTAGCCCTCATTTCCCTAAAGGAGTTATTTTTTCTTATTGGCATAACTTGGGCATACAGTGTTGAAATCAAGCAAACAATATATCATTGAAAAGTTGGTTCCAAGTAATTTTAAGTGGAATAGGTCTAATCATCAGATTTTTTGTTGATTCATTTTATTCTCAATCAAAGTTTGATCATTTTATGATTCTCGACTCATAACTTTTCACCTATATCTCCAATTTTCATGATTCCAATAGCATTGGAAATATATTTTAGAGCTCTTAAAATCCATTCATGCACTTTTTCTAGAATCGAACCCAAGTACATTTTATTCATTTTTGTGATTTCATATTTTTTTCAATTACATAGATGTCTTGGTACCTAGAAATGATCTATTTGCATAAGATGAATTCATTTGATCTACTTTACATGCACTAAGGTTATCATTCTTTGATTTTTTAATTTAGGAAGTATCATGGTTTTTTGTTCACCCTTCTACAGTCATCCTAGAAAAGGATAATTATTAGTCTTGGAAAAACAACATCCTAACACATCTTAGGTGGATTGATCTTTTGTCTTATATTTGGGTTAGTGCATGATCATGGGGGTCCAAAAATTAGTGCTATGACAAAAAATGGTTGATGAATTTTTCTTTATCCAAATTTGATGACATTAAAAGGGTTTATTGATAAAATTGTCATCTTTCCACCAATATAAGATATGCCTTATTTTGAATTTAATAGATAATTGTTATTAATTTTCTACATGTATTATGACTAAATTCCTAGTTGATAGGTTGATTGAAAAATATTTATAATTCTTAAATGATTTCACATTTTTTGAATCCAAAAGATGCGGTAAATTCTATTCTTCCCATAATATATGATAAAAATAAATAAAAATTGAATTTCATAAATTTTTGACCAAGTTATGGTGGTTAGACAAACAAGTTTTAATATTTTTAAAATTTTCTAATAAAAAATTCATAAGTACTAAATATTTAATTGCAAAAAAATTACAAAAAAAATGTGATACATCTAGGAATATGTCCTCTACTTATATTGAAAGTTTCAAAAATAAATATTATTTTTTTCTTGTACTTAGGTTAGTCATACATACACTTTCTTTTCATTTTTTTCATGAAAATCTAGTACTACTGCATTGAAATTCCAAATTTTCAATAAATAGATTTACTTTTTTTCAAAAAAAGACTAGTATCTTAGAAAATAAATTATGTAGTGTAGGAAAAAGTATCCATTTTTCACACTTAATTTAGGAATAATTAATAATAAAATGAGCCTAACGTTTCCTTAATTTAGTGTTGTAATATGTTTTTCATATTCACATTAAGTTTAGGGCCCTTTTAGATTAAATGGACTTAATTGTGCCTTATTTAGGGTGTTGTAAGGTGTACCTTTACATTTCACACTAATCTAGGGATTTATTAATTGATTGAGGTTAATTTTCCTTAATTGGCCCCTTTTTCAAATCCAAGCCTAATTAAATATAAATTTTGAGGGGTAAAATCCAACATTCATAAATGCCATTACACAACACTTAAATTTGGAAGATGTGTGTCCTAGGTAAGTGACCCAGACCCATTCTCCATAGGGTGAATGGCTCCTCACTTAGACCTAATACCCTATTTTTACATAATGTTTAACATTGTCTAATGTGTGTCCTAGGTAAGTGGGCTGGGATCCATTCACCCTATGGTGAGTGGGTCCTCACTTGGACTTAGGACCCCTCTTTGAAATATGTTTTCAGTGGTATTTTAATGATTTCAAATCCATAATTCAATGTCGGCTTGTGATAATTAAATTTTGGGAATTAATCTTAAGATATGTATAAATACAAGGCTATTTCACCTAGTTTCACCTAAGATATCATAGCAATCTCAAGTCTTCAAGTATCCTAGAAAATTTATGATCAAGTGAGATCAAAATAAATTCAAGAGAATTTTCAAGCAATTCAAGGGCGGATTTATAGAAGATTATTGCAGCAATCAAGATTCATTTCATCATGTCAAAGGTGTATTGCATCATGCATGTTGTTTGAACTAATATATTGATGTAGAATTCAATATCTAATCAAGCATTCAAGGACATCGTTTCAAATCAAGTTTCATGATCAAGATCTACATTCATTGAGACCACTTCATGCTAGTTTGCAGATTTTTTATCCAAGGTTCAAACAAGGATTAGTGAGTTGTGAAATTATTGTTCATTCATCATTCCTTTCATGTTTCATTTCATTTCAAGGTTTAATTACCAAAATGGGGTTTGACCAAGGCAAACCCCCATTCCCTAACAAACAACATTTTTCTCTCTAAATGATGTATGATTGCATATATTAGGTTGAATATCTATTGAAGAGAAAAAATGGAGAAAGTTGCAAAGTTGTCAAAGTTGCAAGAAAAGTTGTCAAAACACAAAAAGTGATCTACCAGATTTATTTTTGGCTTTTTTATAGTGAACACCTAGAATCTGGGAGTGCAGACTGAGCATAACATAACCCAAAAATCAATTTTTGAAAATGCTAGCTAGGACCCATTTTCCATAGGGAAAATGAGTCCTTAGTGAGCTTAAAAAGGTGACTTTTAGTGAAAGGTACACAACATTTTACCCTTTCCACATCTGCCTTTTGATTGTTAAATTTTGGGTTAGATTTGTTTATTGTTCAAGTCATTTGCATATAATAACACACATTTTGAATGAAACTAGAGAAATAGGTCCATTATTCATCACTCCATTGTGGTGAACTTATTATTATATGGGCATGTGCAGGATCATGGTAGGCCAAACAGGCCCTTAAGTGGCAATGAAAATTCAGAAAAATCAGAGTTAGGCAACTTGACGTAAAAATTTGAATAAGTTATCTATATTATTTCAAAAATATGTAAGAATAGAATCTGTGGGAAATTTAATGTAGTTTCTAAACTACTAGGTTAATTTTTTTAAAACAAAATCTATTTGCAAAATTTGAAATTTCCAA
>VDFB02173345.1:0-49541 GCA_007258455.2 Sequoia sempervirens | reverse complement strand
ATTGTGATGACCCACTCCGAATGGGACAATCTCTATTCCAATTTTGCTTGATTAATTTTAGTTTGACAGTTAGGACATTTTGTCAAACATATTGCATAACATGTATGTATTTTGAGACATTCAATGTATAGTGCAAGAACATGACTGAGAATCAAAATTATGACATTCTATTTGTCAACTAGGTCTGATTTACAATATATGATTGCATCAGAAATGAACATCAGACTTACACACTTCATAAACATCAAACCTTGAATGCAAAGAGCTTCCAGTTTTGTGAACAAACTTCAACTAAACCAAATACAATGCTAATAGAAGTTTTTGTGCTCAGAAATTAGTTACAATGTCACTCTTAAATGCCCAGAAATTATAATCAGACCTTTACCAACTCAGAAAGACCACTGGAATACAATATTACGCACCCCAATGACTATATCAGACCTTAACTCCACAACCAGCATTGACAGTTTGACTGAAACAACAATTATTACATCAATTTCTGAGTGTATACTTGACTGATTGCAAACTATTATAACCCAGAAATGTACAGCAGTTAAGAGATTTAGTTCTGAGCATCAATCACATACATCCATGACCAGATAGAGCTCAGAAATACACACAGCAATCCTCAATCTCAGATTTACATATATATTCAGACCTGAATATTCAATAACAACAATTACAATGAACATAACCAACCTAGACCTGCACGTTTGAACCTGATTTGAAGCGCAGAGATGTATGCAGCAGTTGGAGGTTGAAAGAATCACTGTAGCGAATCACTGTACGCGGGCACTGTAGCACGGGTACTGTAGCGCATACTGTAGCGCGACACTATTCACGAGTACTGTAGCAGCCAACACTAAAATTCCGATCTGCAAGTAAAATGATACGGTTCGGCTGGAGATACAATAGCCTGAGAAATAAGAATGAAGCTGGAAGTTGATCTCTTGTAGATTTAATATTTTCTTCTTCAAACCCTTACTTATTTTCCCCTGTAAGCACGAATGTAACTTTTGAACAAAGCTACCCTGTTAGCAAGCTTCAGCTGATCTTTCACAACCTCAGTATGCTTGATTCTGAAGAGTTGACGTTCTCCAAAACCTGATTGCAGAAACCCTTGTTCCTCCAACTCCAAATGTTCTCAAAGAGAAAAGACAAATTCAAATGATCATCAATAATGAGTTCGATTTGCCTTGAAGAGAAATATATATCTTTTTCCTCAAAAGTTCGACCCTTTTCAAAAAATCAACTTAAAAATGCATTTAATATTATTTAATTCGCCCTTTTCAACTTAGGCTCAATAATTAATAAATGGCGTCCTTTTTTAAATGAGTAATAAATACTCATTTAATAATAATATCTCCCTTATATTATAAAGTTATAAAATACTTTATAATAAGCCATTTAATTAATTAATATTTCCTTTAATTGACTTTATAATATAAAGTCATAATAATAATTATTTAATTATTATTAAATGCTCTGTAATTCTTCGTTTGCTCAACAAACTGTCAAACTAAGTCGAAACTAAGATTGCCAACTGAGCCAAGTGCCCTGCCAGAAATAGTAACCCCTGTTGGCCTGACTTACTATAAATAGTAAGTGCCTAAATATCACTTTGTGAGCCCCTGCAAAGGCCCAAACCCGAATCAACTGGTGGAGTAATGTCTCGAAACTCTGGATAACTGCCATGGATAACCCTCTAACCATAACTGTTAGCCTACAGTCAATGATAAGTAATCATACAATTTCCCCGATGCTTGCAAAATGGGGACATTCTGATGCGGTATTGCTTGAGAGAAGACTAATCAACTAGTATATAAAGGTGGTGCTGCTCCCTCTAATATCATTCATTTATTGTTCAAGTGAAGTTCGCATATAATATGAAGGAGTTCAATACTTACAGCAGATTGATATTATTGGAGTTCTATATTATTCTTGGCTGTGTTCTTGCATCAAGTGTGATGCTATCATCATAATATCTGATCGGCCTTGTGATTGGCCTCATTGTAAAGCATATTGTTACTACTTTATTCAATATATAAATGATATATTGTTGCTAGCTTTTTTCTCCCTCGAGAAGGAGGGTTTTCCTAGGGTAAAAGTGTTGTGTTCTTTTGTTTATTATTCTGTGTTTCTGCTTAACTTAATTCTGATCCTAAAACTAACACTCATGACATATTTTTTTATGTATTTGATAATCATTGTAATGCTGATTTGGTAGTATCAAACAGCCTTCTACTTCTTAGTTTTATTGTGCTTCACTCCCGCTGAATAAGTGGTCAAGTTGCTTTACTTACCTTGTTACCTGTTGAAAAGTGGAAGTGGCTAGCTATGCCGCCAAGTTCATTGCTTTACTTTACTTTTTTTTAGCCGCTAAAAAATAGAAGTGGTTGGCTATGTCGCCAAGTATTTACTTTCTCTATTGGATGGCGCTTTTCGCCAATAGTTTACTTGTACTTCTATCATTGAAAATTATATTCAGATCCCCTTGTATCGTATGCTCTCACCTTGCCCATTTTGGGATCTGGGTGATCGGAAAGTGAAGGGTTGCTTTCAATTTGCTGATTATTATATTGGGCTAATGCTAATGGGTGAAGTTTATGTGGAAAAATTTGGGGAAAACTAAGGGGGATATTTCAAGCTCTGAGGATTAAATTATAGTGTCAAATTTATGTTTAAAATTTGCTAATTTGATTTGTAAATTAGAACAATGATAGATTTTAGTATGATGAGTCTCGTTATTAATAATGGATTGTGAACCCATGTTAGTTGGTTTATGGATTTAGTGGGCAATCAAATCCGATGTCCTAATTTATTGACCATATAAGAATAGGAAGCAATCATAAAATTGAAATGTGATCTTTAAGGACATTTATCGTATATCTTCGTAAATCTTTTGTTGTGCTTTATAAATTTGTTTTTGTAAAGGACACTGTATATAAGAGTTGTTGAGCAATCTCACAGTGGCCCGATGATCACTTGCTACCAAGACAACCTTCCATGGAAGAGAGAAGCAATGGAAATGCTATGAAGTTAGAGAAATCATTAGATTCAAAATGAAACTGGTACAACATACAATGATGAAACATTTAATATAAAGACAAAGATGAACTCTAGATGGAACTTGAGAACATACTAATATCATGACAACTGTCTTAATCTTATGATATGAGACACAAAAATAAATTAGTAAGCTTAAGTATGTAAGTGTGACTAGGA
Source organism: Sequoia sempervirens (assembly GCA_007258455.2). Lineage (NCBI taxonomy): Eukaryota > Viridiplantae > Streptophyta > Pinopsida > Cupressales > Cupressaceae > Sequoia > Sequoia sempervirens. The sequence continues at coordinate 46,316 of VDFB02173345.1, read as the reverse complement.
CCTAATAAGATACTAGTTAGGTAATATACCATCTTTACACCAACACCCCCCTTAAGTGCAACTTAGGGAGTATGATAAAATACAAAGATGCAAGAATGCATGGATGGATGAATGGGTCCTAGTTACAAGGCCATGTTAGGTACCCATGTACAAACAAATCTCTTACAAGTGGAGTTAAGGAGAAAAACTCATAGGAAAAAAAACCCTTCTCCCTAAGAAAAAAGATGCAAACAAAGATTTACTAGTGAAAAGGAAAAAAAGACTCAACATGACCTCCTAAGGACCTTTTGTCACCGATGAACAATCAATGTTCCCCATATATGAGAGAAAGAGATAGACTATTTAGGCTTCCCACAATGTATAATCTCCTATGGTGATGATAAATGCTCGAAAAAGGATGATGATGAAGATCCAATAATGCTGAACAATGTTCCTCCCCTTGGGAAGAAACAATACCAAGTATAGATGCAAGATGTTTGATGATGTAGTTGTCTTTGATCTCTGGTCAAGTTTTTCCATGTCGGTATGAAAGAATGCACAATCAAATCAAGTACAAGCCCAATAAATGATGAAGATGACAAGCTAGGACCATGTGCAAACGAATGAAGAACAAGATCCAAAAATGAAGATGGTGTGACAATAACGATTATGGGGCTGCCATTAAAGAGGAAATAAATATCCTCAAGTGTGTCTGTCAAATTTGCAAGATGGGATTCACAAAACAAACTTACAACATCTATTAGTATCAAGTAGTCATCATAACGTACTAAATTTGGAAGACCATGAAGTACATGCTGCAAAGAATGACCCGAAGCAACAAGAGATGGAGATGTGATCTTAATGTATGTCATCAATGGATATATTTGTAAGAGGAGAAGGAGCATCAAGGGAAGCCTCAATGCTACCACAACTATCAAGACTTGCCAACTAATCAAGCTGCTCTTTCGTTTCATCATCATATGGTAGGTTATAACAATCATCAAGGGGTAGAAGACCATCCAATAACAAGATCATCTAGGAATGGAGAGAGATGTGGGTGTCCAAAGATCTCCCAAATTTTGGTCCAAAGTGTGCATGGGCACTCAATATGAGATAGAACACATAGTGTCAAATTCAACATTGCTACTAATTAATCCAAGGACAATCATTTTTTATATCCCATGCTTGTTTCCGATTAGGTGTACTTGGTTCACGGGCAAGTCCTTAAAGATGTGGCAATAGGTGAAGCCACCTAAGATGTTTTAGGATGTTGTCTCCCCAAGACTTATACCATGGATTGCTTTGCCCTAGTTGCTCAAGTGGACTAAAACAAGTTGGCACACGAACCCTATTTTTTGTCAAAAAATATGGTCACAATTTTTCACTTTTTTTCTTTTGCAATTTTTGAACAGAGACCCATCATGTTTTTTAGTGGAACTTGGTCACGATTTGCAGAACTAGACTTAAGCTTGCCTTCTCTAGCCGCAGATCTTTCCTTTGCAAGTTCGTCAAAACCCCTACTTTGTTGTTGCAAGTTGTGGGTTTCAATTTGAAAGAAAAATGCTGCACAATTTTTGCAGAAAATAACAGCTATGCTAAAACCCTTAACATTAGATTTTACGCTGCCAAAAAAATTCTGTGATTCTTTTCACTTTTGTTGAATTGTCCTGATTTTTTCCAAAGAAGTAGGCGCGATTTCTAATTATTTGATGCCCACAATTTCTACTTGCAAATGGTTGCAATTTTTAACAACAAAAATCTTCCCACAATTTCAGTTGTTTTTCATGTGACCTGCTCTGATACCATGTCATGAAATGAGATAGAACACAAAAATATTCATTAGATTTGATTTCCGATTATATTGCAAACACTTTATATAGAGTTTGAAGTGAAGATTAAAACAATACATGACAAATGCATGATAAATGTTCTAAAAATAGTAAACTAATAATAAAAATAAACTAATCTAAATTAAGTCACTGAAGCGACTTTATTGCAAAAGTAAGTCTTAATAATCTCTAGTACTCAAGCATGGTTTGTCTATGGCAGTAAAATGGATCATACTCAAAATGAGCTTGGTGAAACTAAAAAAATATTCCACACAATCCCACAAGTCATTTTCTTAACATTCACTGCATCTTATGGTTGGACTGCCTCCTTTGGATCAAAGTTGGTCAATGACCATGTTAGAAAGTGCCTTCCACAGCTTCACAAGTAATTGCAAGAAGATTGTGTTGGAGGCAAATTGGGTCTAGTAACCTATTTGAAAATAAAAATCTAAAAATTATGTAATTGCCTAGACTAAATACATGCAAAAAATAAACCCAGAAAAAATTCTAATAATAGATATAGATTTTATACTTTTTTGTCTTTATGGAAATACATACATTGATGGAAAACCTATGAATCTTAAACTACTTACTGATTGTACCCACTATGCTCATCTAATTCTTTCTGAAGCTCCTAGATCCTTTGTAGTATGCCAATTGAATGAGTGTTGATCCCAAACACTCTGCATAACCTTGCTGTCACCCTACACCATTGGTTGTCTCATAAGGTTTCTGTCCTCAGGAGAACCAACTGACATGCTTGAGACTTTCATCTTCAAGCACCAAGTTGCTGTAACAGCATCCTCTTGGTAAGAATAGTGAATGTTAATTGATTTTGAAAAAGAACTCTTTCCTTCTCTCCCAGCACTTCTTATATTCTCCATGCCATGTGATCCTAAATCAGTGGCAGCTAACTACAATGTTCATCCTCAATTGCTGGTGTTACTGTTAACAGAAGCTGCTGACAGGCTGACTAACTGTACACTACTGGAAGAACTGACAGGAACTGAAAGCCTCATCTGTCACCTAACTGAAAGTCACAAAGAATCAGCTGCTGCCAAGCTGAAGTAAATACAGTCTCCTTATTCACAGTCTTATATTTCTACTAATAGAACACTGACCCTATCTTACTGTTGATAGAACATTTGGCTGGACTCATTTGCTGCGCAACTGGTAGACACAGATACAGCTGCTTCATAACTGGAGACTCAACTACCTTATTCCAAAAACAGACATTCCTAACTGAGAACTGAAAGTAGCTTCAGATATAACTAATTGCTACCCACTTGGCTATGGATTAAAAGAAAGGGGACATTACAAATCTGCCCTTTCTGGAATTGCTTGCTGGATGTTCAAGTATCTCTGGCTTCTCTCAAGTAGCCAACTATTGGTTGCGTATATTTTATTAAGGACTGAAATAACTGAAAGGCAACTCTTTTGCAACTTGCTATATTCTTGTCATCATCTAAACTCTAATGTATCTTACAAATTGCAAGATAGAATTTAATTTCATTTTAGATTCTCATGTATGTGAAGGACTTTGTTTGGAATTTAAGTAGATTTTGTGAAGTCTTTCAATTGGAAGCTACAGAGTTTTTAAAAGTTGGAAGGCCATGCATTGGAATACTTTATTTATTTATTTCTTGTGGAAAAGATGATTTGAACATATAGTTTTATAATTCTTGAGCATGCCTGCAAATATCTTAAATATTTTTATGTCTGTATCTCATTAATAAATTTGAATATGTTCCAGGAAATGACCCCCGCAGCTGAGATAGTTTCTGTAAGATTTACCAAAAGTGTTATAAAGTCATGTGCTGCATTGTCCTATGTTGAGGCTCAAGCACGAATGGACGACAGGTTTGCTGGGATATTCCTTTGCTTTGGGTTGTTATGCTTGGATGTAGTTTGCATGCACACTCTCTCACACACAAATCACACTTTGTTGTTGGCAAAGAGATTATTGTTATCCCAGTGGTTTAGGTTATCTTGTTTATGAATTTTTATGTCAAGGAAATTAAATTTGTGATGAAGTTTTACTTTTATCCTACTTGGAAAATTTGAAGGAAAGTCTGTTTGGCTGTGGGCTAATGGTTGAGATGGGACATGTTCTGTGCAAATGACCAAGGTTCAAGTTGCATTGGGCTTAGGGCCCTTTGTTTCTCTTTGTGTGCGCTGGGGGGTGTGAGTTTAAAATTCTATCCCTTGATTCAGTTGAAAAAGAATCGAGGAAAATTTAGTTGGGAATAAATATTTTATGTAGTGGGTCAAAAAATATGAGAGCGATAATTTCCATGAAGTAGCAGACAGTGGTGAGTTAAACTGCAAATGCATCCATTTCATGTAAAGGAATAACAATGCTTAGCATGACACTTCCTTCTTTCTATACATGAAGTGAAATTTGTTACAGCGACGATTTAGAAGATAGATGTAAATGGTATGCAAGTTTCAATGGACAACAGCTTTTCTTTTTCCTTTACAGTAGCATTGGCAGTTAATCACTCACTGCCTCTCCCATTGTCCTATGCCAACCTCTTCATGGTGCAGGAGCACCCATAGTTTACCTTAGGTTGTCTAGGAGGTCTGTCTAGGACAGTCTTGTCTAGAGCTAATAAGCAATCAAATTTAGTTCATTTGGATGTAAGCCTTAATGGCATTTTTTTGGTTGGGTTTTGATCAGATGAAGGTCATGTTGACCATAGAATAGGCATCTTTAGGATCTAGCCCAAAATAAGGTTTTGGATTTTTAGGAATTCTTCAAAATATTTGCAAATATTGCAAAATTGAAGATATAAGTGGCCAAGGAGAGCCCAAGGGAGAGATAACTGATTTAGGAGACCTATTTATGGGATGCCTCGACATGAAGTGAGGTTGGAAGCATTGGTTATGTTTGAAGTTTTGTGAATTCAAGAAAAGCAAGTGTGTTTTAGAGTGAATTTTCTGATTTTTGGCATTGAAGTGAGTTTTAATGGATTAATCATGGTGCTGTAACTAGTGTAGAATGTAGTGTTGTAGTTATTCAAGCATTGTGTGACATTAGCTAGTTTCATTATTCAAATTCAAGCTTAGTTTGTAAATAGTTTGGTTTCCACACTGTTGCTGGTTTGAACCAGACAGTTTTGTGAGAATGGGGTATTAGTTCACTTTCCCACCGTACAAATTGTACGACCCTTTGGGAATAGTGACTAGACTCCATGGTTGTAAATATTGTAGAGTTAGGTTTCTTTGAAAGCTCATGAGTCACTGTGGAAGTCTTGCCCTAGGTGAGCCAGGGAAGTGCCCGGCTAGGAAGACTTTAGTGCAGAGCACTTAATTTGCAAGGGTGACAAATTCTAGACAAATTTCCTTTTGGAGAAGGCAGATATGAGTCTTGCCAAGACCTGGTAAGAAGGAAGAAGCTCCATCAAACCATCTGGTGAGGAAATAACTTAACAGTTTGCAGAGAGGTCAGGAAAGGCTTAAAAACCCTAGTATTGCTCATTTTCAAGTTAGGCCTTTGTACGGACAGTTGAGACCCAAGAACCCAAAAATCTTTGAGAGGTGGGCATATGAACCAGGAATCCTAAGAAAAGAATTGGGTTTCTTTGGAAAGATTTGGAGAACTAACCTGATTTCTCGAAGAAGGAGACCTAATTGGGGCTCCTAGGGCTAGTAGCCTTTTTAGGCCTAAAAGAGGGTTTGGTGAAAGCGACCTGCAGATGGAGCTAGGTGGACCCCTAATATACTTAATAGGATGGATTGATGATCTTAGAAGCACCTCCACACCCCTGCAAAGCTAAATTCAAGATTTGGAGGTTTTGTAGCCTTTAGGGTGGATTAAGGGCTAAGGCAAGTGTTTCAAGAGTGCACCAAGTCTTGACTTGGTAGGAGGAGTTAAATTGATAGTTGGGTTGGCAAGGAGAGTTCAGGGGACCCTAAGAAGGAAGAGGTCCTATAGGTTTCAAGTGGTGGAGTGAAACACCCTAGAGGTCTTCCAAACAAGACCCAGAGCATGAAACAGTGATTGTTTCATCTAACCTCCCTATCACTTCACTTAGTAGTTATAGAGAAAATATAAATATGATGCCAACATGAAACTTGAATCTTGGTGTAGTTTCACTTCACATGTAGTTTGCGCAGAGATTTGCTCGTTACACTTACTATTGAGTGACCTTAGTGGAAAATATTGACGTATCTTTGAGTATGTCCAGGGTTTGAGTTTTGTTGTGTGAATGATGATAATAGAGAGTTGTAAGAAAATAATGATAAGAACAATATCTTGATGTCCTTTATTTCTTCTTGAGCAAGAGTCACCTATGCACAAACAAATTGCTACTGATTTGAGCTGTCCAAAGACTTCGTAGTTTAAAAAATTGTGTTGTCCTTGCTCCTTTAAGCAATCACTAACACTTGCCTCAAATCTCATCATAGATTAAGTGTTGGAACATGACATGATTATTTGTTTGAATTGCAGATGCTGCTATTGGTTCAAAAACTACATAAAATAAATCTAATAGAGAAAGAGAGAAAAAAAACAGTGAATTGAAAATTGTCAATGATATTTGTGGATAAAGAAATAAAATTTGGAAATCAAAATTTTTTAGTGTGAAAGACGGGTGTATCAATGATTAACTTTCTTCAGAAAATGTTCTTTTTATTCCCATGGAAAATTTGTCTTCTTCAAATTGAACATATCTTGATTTTATGTTTTCAATCAGTTTTAGGGCAACATATGGAAATACACTTTTTCAAAAATTTGATGATATGATTGAAATTGGGGTCAATGTCAATAACCTCTTGTCTACTAGAATGCTGCATCAATCTGTCTTTGGTAGCAGGAATTAGGAGGATTCAATCACAGGATGCAAACAAGAAATTGTCTTACAAAGATGCTTTTGGTAATATACAAACAAAGGTTGAGGATGTTGGGGAGTAGGTACATCAGACAAGTCTTTATGATAGGTAAACACTTGATCATGGGTAGGGTTATGTTAACCATACAACAGCTCTGATCTAGATATGATATGATTTGGAAAAGCTCAAAGAGTATGATGTGCATTGAATATTGCAAGTGATAGGCTGGAGGTCTGTCCATTTACCATGGTAACAACGACCAAAATATAAGAATTTTGACTGAGCATTGATTTTATATAGAGTGCCCAGCCTATGTTGCCAAATATATCAATGAGGTCAACACCGACCATGATATCAACCTTCCTTTTTTTCATACACTCTGTTTTCCAGCTTATGTCTTCCAAAAACCATGATGAACATAGTGAGCATTGAAATGGTAGTGCAGATGCACTAATTATATTAATAATTGTGAATTATATCATGTAAATTTGTTTTGAAGATGTTTACATTGTCAGTTTAGAGCTATGTTAGCCGTACCATAGAAGCATAAATCTGCAAAAAATCTCGATTAATCGTGATTTTTAAGAAATCTGCAGGCTGGACAATTTTTTCCTGATTTTTTGAAAAAATTGTTGACCTTTTGGGCAACAATTTTTTCCCATTTCAAACTGCAAAATCGCCAAAAAAACACGTTTAAAACCTGCAAAAACGAGCTGATTTTCTCGCAAAAAAAAAAACCATAAGACCATAGCTTGTTTCTTACTATTATGCTTTGATAGATTTTTTACAAGCATCCATAGCTTGTTCGAAAGCACCTGTTTTAGGCTTTTAGCCATAGCAGCAAGGCAGTTAACTATTTGATAAAATGCTTTGGTAGACATGTATGAAAAATGTGGTAGCATAGACAAGGCAGTAAATTGTTTGAAAAAAAGTGCCTCAAAGAAATGTGTTCTCATGGTGATGGAATGCCATGACAAGAAAATTGCTATGGATTGTCATGGCATTCCATCACCGTGAGACCTCATTTATTTGAGGCATTTTTTCAGACAGTTCATTGCCTTTGTCTATGCTATTGCTTACTATTATGCTTTGATAGATTTTGCCCAAGCATCCATAGCTTGTTCGAAAGCACCTATTTTAGGCTTTTAGCCATAGCAGCAAGGCAGTGAATGTAGTTGGCCAAAATGTAATTAGTCGGCCGGGAATAAAGAAATAAGAAATAAGACTTAGTTAGTTGGTAATTAATGTAAGTGTTTGGTTGTGTTAGTTGGTAGTTAGTGTTTTGAGAATTAGTTCCCGAAAAAATAATTAATGTAATGAAGTGACGCAACAGTTGGTCTCCAACCACCATCTGCGTGCTATATGTTTCATGGGTCATTTAGTTAATGTCATGTTACTGTTGTGGCTATGATTGTGATGAAATACTTGTACTGGCATCTGTTTGATAAATAAAGGCAACAGTGATGATTTTATGCTCTACATTCTAGTACGTTGTTATGTTCTGTCAATTATTCTCGTTTACTCATTGCGTATGTTGGAATTCAATCCGTGAGTAAACAGTGAACTGTTTGATAAAATGTTTTGGTAGACAAGTATGAAAAATGTGGTAGCATAGACAAGGCAGTAAATTGTTTGAAAAAATGCCTCAAAGAAATGTGGTCTCATGGTGATGGAATGCCATGACGATGGACGAATTGCTATGTATTGTCATTGCATTCCATCACCATGAGACCACATTTCTTTGAGGCATTTTTTCAAACAGTTCACTGCCTTGTCTATGCTATGGTTTGATAGATTTTTTCCAAGCATCCATAGCTTGTTCGAAAGCACCTGTTTTAGGCTTTTAGCTGTAGCAGCAAGGCAGTGAACTGTTTGATAAAATGCTTTGGTAGACCATGTATGAAACATGTGGTAGCATAGACAAGGCAGCAAACTGTTCGAAAAAAATGCCTCAAAAAAATGCCTCAAAGAAATGTGGTCTCATGGTGATGGAATGCCATGACAAGCAAATTGCTATGGATTGTCATGGCATTCCATCACCATGAGACCACATATCTTTGAGGCATTTTTTCAAACAGTTCACTGCCTTGTCTATGGCTTGTCATGTCATTCCATCACCATGAGACCACATTACATTTCTTTGAGGCATTTTTCAAACAATTCACTGCCTTATCTATGGCTTGTCATAGCATTCCATCACCATGAGACCATATTTCAATGAGGAATTTTTTCAAATAGTTCACTGACTTGTCTATGCTGGTGCTTACTATTATGCTTTGATAGATTTTTTCCAAGCATCCATAGCTTGTTTGAAAGCACCTATTTTAGGATTTTAGCCATAGCAACAAGGCAATGAACTGTTTGATAAAATACTTTGATAAACATGTATGAAAAATGTGTTAGCATAGACAAGGTAGTGAACTGTTTGAAAAAATGCCTCAAAGAAATGTGGTCTCATGGTGATGGAATGCCATGACAATACCATGAGACCACATTTTTTTTTTGGGAACATGTATCCATCACCATGGACCACATTTCTTTTGAGACTTTGAGGCATTTTTCAAAGCAGTTCCTGCCTTGTCTATGCTGTGCTTACTATTATGCTTTGATAGATTTTTTCCAAGCATCCATAGCTCGCTTGAAAGCATCTGTTTTAGGTGTTTAGCCATAGCATCAAGGCAGTGAACTGTTTGTTAAAATGCTTTGGTAGACATGTATGAAAAATGTGGTAGCATAGACAAGGCAGTGAACTGTTTGAAAAAATGCCTCAAAGAAATGTGGTCTCATGGAATGCCATGACAAGCAAATGCAATTGGCAGCCGCTCCTAGTTATTATGCAATTTGAAGTAATTGCATAACTGCTTAGGTTGACTTTGTAAAAAACTATATTGCTATTGAAATTTTGTCGTCTATCAGCATCTAGTTATTAGTTATGCAATGTGAAGTAATGCTTTGAGTTTGCAAGATGTGCAATGCAATGTAATCAGCGATATGAATATAAACTACAAAAATCTATTTTCTACAATTCATTAGTTAAAATCTTTATTTTATTTGCTCTCTATGTCTCTATGCTATGGAAATGCCTTTCAATTTAAAATAGTTTTTTCTCTTGTTCTACAATTTTTTACATTTTTTTTTAAATCCAATTTTTTCCCAATTTTTTCAAAAAATCTTAAACTTTTGGTTTGCCGATTTTTTCCGCAAATGATTTTTGCTGCTATGAGCTGCTGTACAATAGCTCTGGTCTATATATCATATGAGTAAGAAAAGTTTCTCAAAGAAGGCAATGTGTACTGAATATTTCTCAAGTGATAGGCTGGAGGTGTGGCCATTTACTGTGGTGACAATGTTTGACCAAACTTTAAGATTTTTTTTTTTTTTTTTGATGGATACAACCAAATTACATCTAGATATTGGCATCTCTGTACTTAAAGCAGATTGTAACATGTTGAGTAAGCATACATCTATTGTAGAAGCCTCCTTTGGCCAAGCTGCACTGAGCAGGTAGAACCAGTCCATCAAAGGTACCCATCAGTTGCACTTAGCCAAATTGTACCTCTGGGGATTTAAACATTAGTGAATGACATGATCAAAGGAACATACCGTTGTCCTCACCAGTTGAGCTCAGCCCCTTAGGCAAGTTAGAATTTTGACTGAGCATTGATTTTAGTAAGAGGGCCCAGCCTATTTTGCTGCACATGTCATGCAGGTCAGCACTGACCATAATATTAACCCTCATTTTTTTATGGAGACTCTTTTTTCCAGTTAGCGTCCTTCAAAAATCATGATGAGCACAGTGAACGTTGTAGCAGCAGTGCAGATGCACTAACTGTATTAAAGATCATGAATTATATCATGTAAATTTTTTTGAAGATGTTTAGAATCTAGATTGTCAGTTTAGAGTTTAGTGGCCCCAAAACCTAGATCATGAAGACTTGAGTGATGGATGTTCTCTAAATATTGTATGATGTATAGATCTTGAAATACAATGAACATTGGACATTGAGATGTATCTTAATAATATTTTCACATTCTATTCCTGGGATTAGGTGGAAATGTTTGGGAAAATGATTTACACCGGTCTCTTTCCCTTGATGACATTAAGGGTAATGTTATAAGACATTGTCAAAGTGGAAGAGCTTTCTCTTCATTAGAAATTGTAAAACTTGAGACTGAAAAGAGGAAAGAATTTGGTGGATAAAAATTTCTTTATGTGCACTTAATAGTTCCTTTTCATGTTCAAATATGTAGAGGAGAATGGCAAAAGAAGAAAGAGTGTGTTGAATAATACCACTAGCAGTTAGTTTTACTAACTCTTTCAGAGTTTGAATACATGCTTAGGACTGAAGAAAAGAGATTTCCCTATAGCTGGAAAAACAAATGCTTAAATCTGATTTTTGAAATTCATGTCATGTTCTTTTTCTGGTTTGGTTGGTTAATACCAACTGGGGGTTGGTATCTCAACCCACAATGATTTTTGGGGATAGGTAGCTTTAGCAGAAAAAAGTCAGATAAAATGCAAAAATTTAAAAAAATTAGGTGTAAATTGCAAAATTCAAAAAGTTTCAATTCAAAAAAAGGCATGTAATAATGCTAGGAATATTACAACAATTACAAATTGAAGTTAATATTAGTTTAGATGTATGATGCTGTTATCTTGGTACCATATTGTAGCAGACTGAACTCCATCTCAACAAACTTTGCTTCAACTAAAATGATTTGAACAAAATAGTGTTTTACACAGATGCATCCCTGAGGGTTTGCGTTACGTCCCATGGACACTTGTGTCCCCCTTTTTGTACAATTATAGGGCATCCTTTGAACATTCTCTCCTTTTTTAGGGATTTCAAGGCCTCCCCTGATGGTCTGCACCATTAGATGCAATAAAAAATAATTAAAAAACTTATCAACCCCTAAAAACTTAAAATGGTTGCCTGCCAAGACTTCCCATGTAAAAAGACTTGGAAATCCTTGTATATCAAAAACTTGAATATGAATTTTATATATTATTTTAATTATCAGCCTTTTTCTGTTCCCAAGAGGATTTTTTTTTTTTCCATTTGCATCCCTCTTGTCCCTGAAACTTGGAGAAACTTTGGACTAGAAAACCAAAACATTTTTATGTTGCCTCCCTATTCTTACTATCTCATAACAAATTACTTTGGGGTCTTTGTCTTCCTTCCTCGACATCAGTAACCTTATCCTATTACAATTTCTATCACTTACAATAATAGGATTTTGAACTTGTTTGAGCAAACACGACTTAACATATTTAAGAAATTGTTTACACCTCAAGCATGCTTGAATAATGGAGAGTGTATGATAAGAAAATTATAAATAGAGATACAGTATAAGAAGAACAAGCTTTGTTCTAAGACTACAATGTTATTACCATGCTGAACTTCTTTCTCTCTCATTAAATGCTTGTGAGAACCCTGTTTATATAGCAATTAAGGATGGGAGCTGCATTGTAAGGTGGGCATGGAGATACAACATCAGGTAGGCACTTACCAAATACATTTATGACATTTCAGCCTTCCTTTATAGATGTGGATGCACAACCTTATCCAATGTGCACATTCTAAATATTAAAGCTATCTTAGAAAACTAGACTAAGTAAACTTGACATAAAAGGTGTATTTGCATCGACATTTCCCTTGAGTGCAACTTAGAGAAGTGTGAAAAGGAGGCTAAACCTCAGATGTGGGTCGTGACAATCAGGCCATGTTAAATATCTATTTACAATCAGTGTAACTTTTAGGCAGCAAAACTCCAAGAAGGATCACACCCAAGAGGAAGTGAAACAAACTATCCCCTTTAAAGCTGGATTGGTAGGTGGGGATGTCTTGAGATAATAATTCCCAAGTCAATGACAATCATGTAAAATCAAGAAGACAAAAAATCTTGAGTTCAATAGTGTTGAAGCCATTGACAACCATACTAAATCAAGAAGGCTTTATAAAGTGCTTCATGCAGAAATGTTGGTGGGTAAACTAGAACAAATCTCTATGAAGGAAAGAAACAACAATGTTGTCTTGTCAAAGCTAATAAAGCTATGAAATCAAGAATCATGAATGGGAAGAAGAGTCAACGATCAGTAATGGTGTAAAATTGGTGAGCATTATTGTATTGTGTGAGTCAACTAGCCACTACTTGACAAGAATGGTGTTGGACTAGAGGATGAGCACTTGGTAAAAATCACAATAGCATGAGGGTCTGAATTCAAATTCTGAAGCAAAATGTTTAAAAATGCAGGGAGAGGGAAGAACTGTGAAATTGGTGTCCGACAAACTAGAACAAAGTCTTTCTGAAGAAGTGATACCTAATAAATAGAGTCACTGATACTATCATGAGAATGCTCCAAGAATGACTGTTGTTGAAAGGTAGCATAGTTAGTGTTGGTAGATCTGTTTTAGTAGGATTATCACTAGTGTTTTTTTCAATATAACGCTGGGGTTCCATTATGTTTTCCAGCCCTTAAACTTACATTAGCAAGAGAACTGCAAATCAGAGATGCAGAAATTGTGAATCATCAGGTTTCATGATTTTTTCCCCTAAAAGATCACAGCCAATGCTATTTGACCCATTTTTTTCCTGTAAAATCGAGAAAAAATCATTGCAATTGCATGTAGTTGTGTGTTATAGCAACTTTTTTATTGTTTTTAACTGATTTTAACTTTAGTGGGTGTTCTTTTTGTCAGGATAGGGCTATGTTATCAGAAATGCGATGGCCTTGTTTCCCATTGAAACAGATGAAACATCGTTTCTATTTTTAATGGCCATTTCTATGCATATTTATCCTCCCACAATGTTGCAACGAAAGGAATATTTTTTTTTTTTTTTAAGTATCTTTGTTTTTCTATGTCAAGACAAACGCCTGTCTCCTTTTTCACTTCAAAACTTCCTTCTTTTAAAACTGATTTTCATGAAAGCTTCTTTTTAATATTATCTTATAAAATTTGTAGGAAACTATTTTCTTTTAAAGTTGATTTTTTAATTTTTTTAGAACTACCTTTTCTAATTTCATTTCCATTATGTTACTGTTGTCATCATGTTTCATGTTTCTTGTTTTTGGTAACATAGGGATAGAATTTTAACTTTACACATTTTTATTTCATTTGTTTCAAAGTTGAACATATTTTCTCTTGTCCACATTTGTTTGGAACTGGCAATGACAACTTAAAGTTTCAATGACTGCTCCTTCATCATAGTCTTGTCCATTTTTCATGGCGCGATACATACTCCATTCAGTTAGTTAAGCAGGGCCTTTGGAATTGGTATCTATTGTGCTTTTTTATAGCAGGGTTCACCATAACTTAGGATTAAATTGTTTGAATCCATTTTGATTCATAATTAAACTTGAATGTAGCAAAATGCATACAATCTAACCAAATACTTTAGTCAAACAAAAACAAAATTACCAGTTAATAAACTATAGGAGACTTCAAGAATTGATGTGAAATATGTTTATCCTTTTCATGCATCCTTACCAGCTACAAAACCATGTTACCAATTAATAAATTGTAGAAGACTTTGTTAATCTTACTGGTTAATAAAGTGTGGTTTATGATATTATATGATTGCCATCCTATACGTCCTTATTTATGAACTCAAAATTCTTACTGCATTTGCCTTAGTTGTTTATTAAAGGAGACATTGTTAATCTTGCCGTTTAATAAAGTTTGGTTTATAATATTATATGATTGCCATCCTATACATCCCTCTTTATGAGCAATAAATTCTTATTGCATTTACCTTAGTTGTTTATTAAAAAGACTGGTATGTTGATGTTATAGCAGCTTCGGGCTCATCCTTCCAGCCAGGAGTCAAGGCATAAAATTGCATATAGCCTATCGGCTATTTATTTTATTGAGATAATTAAATGAAGAGGCGCTTCACTTGGCAACAATATAAATTCTAATTGGGCCAACCTTCCTTGTAATTCGCATTTATTAATTGTAATTATATTCTTTGTATTATGGCCGACTTTGTACATGAAGAGGTGCAACCTCTCTCACATTTGTATATATACAAGGTCATTTCCATCTATTCGACAATCAAGCAAGTTCAATTCATTCTCTCATTACAGTGTGAATTCCTTCAAAAGCAGTTTGCGAATTATCTCTAAATGCAGATTTGAAGATCAAGGAAGTGCAGATTATTATCTGTCATTGCATCTAGAGTTGGTGCTGAATATAGGCCTTGAGTGTGGCCTCATTGTAAAGAGATTTGTTGCCATCTTTTATATATATAAGTGAGATCTTTGTTGCTGGGTTTTTCTCTCTCAAATGGAGGGTTTTCCCAGGGTATTTTCTGTGTTCATGTGTCTGATTTTGAGTTAAATTCTGCTTATATAATCTGATTATAAAAATTAACATGGTATCAAAGTGGGTTCATCAGATTTGTCTAAGCAAGATGAGGGAAGAATGAAGAATGTGTTTGGTTTTTTATTTGTACTAAGAATGACAACTCTCAGGTAAATCGGGTAGCCATTCAGGATATAGCCCTTGAGACGGCTAACATTCATGAATTTAGCAATTGACTGATAACCAGTCGGCATTAAAAGGAAAGTACTGTAGATGGGTTGGAGCAAACCTGGCTTTCACGGGAAAGTTGTCGAATTTATTCAAGTGTATGAAGTTTAGCGATGGCAAAACCAAATCTCTCTCAGTTTTCGGCATTTCATATTCTATCATTAGATTAGCAGGTGCAGTCATCTACAAATCCTCTAGCGTTGAATAAGCAAGGAGCCTTCAATATCAATGCGGAGTATGGCTCTCACTGAGGTTTCAAAGGAAAGTATTTAATGGCGTCGTGAGAGTTACAGAGGAAGTTCTGTTATCGGGATTATCTCTATGTTCGTCATACCTTATCAATGGTGTATATTCATCAGCGTTGCGATTTGGTTGTCGTCTTGTATACTGATTGACGGGAATGAAGTTATCATAGGCGCAAAAGTATCTCTTAGCGGGATGAATTTATGTTGCCATTGGTAATATTACAAGGAATTGCGTGAATTTGAAAAGTCAAGAGGAAGCAGAACGACTGAAGCATGTGTAGTATCGGGAGACAATTCAAGGTTTGGAGGCAGATACAATTGAGTCCTCCTGTTGGTATTGAAGATTCAAGAGTATTTGCAAATTCATAGTGGTTGTCCCTTATTGGCACTGGAGCATAGTTTCATCACAGGATTCCGACGTGAAGACTCATCATGGGATCAGCTGTCACTTGTATGCTAATGGCCTACATTGAACAATATTTCTAAGAAGTCGCAGATCCTCTGGTGGCAACAGTATGAGTTTGTGGGTGATTCTTTAAGTCTCAAGGCATCACGTCTATCTCTGTCTGATGGTAACCGAGCTCGTTGGAAACGGTTTATGCATATATGGACAAATCATTTTCATTGAGAATCATTGTTGTTATTCATTTCCTCTAAATCGTTACTTGAGGAGTTTGTGCATCTCAGTATTCAATGAGCCTCTTTTGGTTGCACTTGGCGCATCTTCACTATGGCAGTTCTACTCATCAGGTGTAAGGATAATGAGTATAAGGCACACCAAGATGTTAAGTCTTAACAGTGCAGATCAAGCAGTGAGCAAGAGAAGTCGTGGAGCTTCATTTGCTGTCAGGCATATGGATTGCAAGTCTCAAAATGGAGCATTAATCTGAAGTCCTGGAGCAAAGCACCCGATAATAGGTTGTGATCCTCTGCATAACACTACATTTCGAAGTCTATGCTACCGTGAGATGAATCGAGAAGCTGAAATTAGGCTCACGGGTCAAATGGCATTGATGAAAGCATAAAAGGGCATCTGGGAGAGTATAGAAGGGTTTCATGTATGAGCATTTATCAAGAACTTATGAGGATGAGTTTAGAGAAGGAATTGATGTGATCACTCTACTGAGAGATTTGTTTCCTCATGCTTTGTTCCATAAGGTTTACTGTTAATTCCAAGTCATGGGCCTATGATTAAGTCATGAACTTGTCAGAGGAAGGTTGTGAACTAATCTCAGCGTAAGAGCAGTGAAGTATATTGAGTATAGTGAATCTTTAAAGAGATAAATATTCTTTGTTTGCTTCTTTGAAATGACCTTCTAGGTTGAAATTCAGTTTGCTGAATTGTGGAAATTTGACATTGTTTATGTGAATTATGTCTGTTTAGTAAAGATCATAGTTTCTCTTGAATAGTGATCTCTGGGATGAGATCCTCTGGAGATACCTATTATTCTTTGCAAACTGTTTCATGCTTGGTGTGAAGATGCTAAGTGTGAAGATTTATGAATGTGACTCAGAAATGAAAGGAGAATTGCAATTTTGATTGTGATTGGTTGGTCACATCGATACCATTCTCTATATGCATGGATTGCAATGGTGCTTTGAAAGGCCTAGTCCTATATTGAATATACTGGCTGCATAATGTATCTAAGAAATCTGTGTTGAGCAGATTGTCCTTTGTTGTGATGAGATGAGCACTTCTGAGAGCAAAAAAGATGAAAGCAAGATATATCAAAATCAACAAAGATAAGTCCTATTATTTATTTATTTTTGATCTTTTGATATTTGCTACATATTTCACTTATAGTTTGATTTTTATGAATAAACTATTATTAATCGTTTAAAATGCAGGTTGAATCGAGAAGCAATTGAATGAGTGTACTTACTGTCATTCAAACGGAGTCAAATTCCGAGGTTACAAGGCTCGATATGTGAGCATGTCCAGGAAAAGGATTAAGGTTTTGAGATCAGTCAATGAAGGGGAGTTCACTTCCAGAAGACTTCTTTGCAAACTCTAAGGCAAGGATCAAGAGGGAGTTTTGTGACTCACTGAGAAGAAGTGAAGGTTGCAGTGTTGCAAAATCCTTGAGAGACCTCTTCAGTTGCAGAGATCAGAATTGCACAAGACAGTCAATTTGGATTTGACATTGGTAGCTCCACAAACCTATTCAGATTAGTGTGTTATGGGTTGAGGTTGTAGAGGACAGTCTTGAACTCTCTACTGAGGGCACTAGAAAACCTTTTCTCCTAAGCAAGTATTGTAGGCAATCTTGGATGAGAAGGTCAAAGGTTGATGCAAGTTCTTTAGGGGGAAGTACTCAATAGTCATCTTGAAGAGATTTGGTATGCAAATCCTTGTCTACGTCGATGGAGACCAATTTGTAGAAGTTCAAAGAGGTTGCAACTAGTTCAGATCTAGTGGACTCTACTTTGTACAAGCACTTGACTGGATCGTTGATGTATCTAGTCAATACTAGACCAAATATTTGCCATGCAGTGAGTGCACTTAGTCAGTTCATGTGTGAACCAAGGCAAATACATCTAGTTGCAACAAAGCATATCCTGAGATACTTACGTGGCATAGTTAGATATGGCTTGAGATATTCTTCTGGTGTGGACTTGAAGCTGCATGGATATACTGATTTTGATTGGGTAGGGTGTGTTATTGATCAAAAGAGCACCTCTAGATGTTGTTTCAGTTTGGGGTCTGTGGTGATTTCCTGGTGTAGCAAGAAGCAATCTTTAGTGGCACTGAGCACCGCAGAGGCCGAGTATATTACAGCTTGTGTGGCAGCTAGAGAAGCAGTGTGGCTTTAGAAGCTCCTTGCAGGATTGTTCAGGCAATCATTGGTGCCTACTATCATTCATTGTGATAATCAAAGCTGTGTGAAGCTTTCTGTGAATCCAGAGTTTCATGTCAGAACCAGACATATTGAGATCAAAAACCACTATATTAGAGACATGATATTGAGGAAAGCTATCCAGTTGAAGTATATCAGCACTGATGAGTAGACGACCGACATTCTCACCAAGCCTCTCTCTAGAGTAAAGTTTGTGTACTTTCGAGACAAGCTTGGAGTTGTGGAGAACGAAGCCGTCGTTGAGAGGGAGTCTCAGCATCAATGATCTTTTGTGATTTGCTTTAATGCATTTCTCTTTGTGAGAGGGATTTGATGTGCAAGCCCTTGTTAATGCATTTCTCTCTGTGAGAGGGATTTGAGGTGCAAGCCCTTGTTAATGCATTTCTCTTTGAGAGAGATTTGAGGTGAAAGCCCTTGTTTCCACCCTCTAGGAGTAGCCATGGTGGATGTCATGTGTGTGACTCCATGACATACATCATGTGAGAGTCTGTTATGATTTTCTTGTACTTGTGCTTTTTCATCCTCTGGGAGTAGCCATGGTGAACATCACGATGAGGTGACGGCATCACGTTGAGTGATTTTGTGATGGGCACTTGTGCACATTTACCATTCATGGGAGTAGCCATGATGGTTGATATCACGATGAGGTGATATGTTTCTTTTACCATACATGGGAGTAGCCATGATGGTTGATATCACGATGAGGTGATATGATCCTTTTCCACATATGGGAGTAGCCATGGTGGTTGACATCACAATGAGGTGATGTGTCTTGTACAGCTGGAAGAATTCCTCCCTAGCTGAGAGGGAATGTTGATGTTATAGCAGCTTCGGGCTCATCCTTCCAACCAGGAGTCAAGGCATAAAATTGCATATAGCCTATTGGCTATTTATTTTATTGAGATAATTAAATGAAGAGGTGCTTCACTTGGCAACAATATAAATTCTAATTGGGCCGACCTTCCTTGTAATTCGCATTTATTAATTGTAATTATATTCTTTGTATTATAGCTGACCTTGTACATGAAGAGGTGCAACCTCTCACATTTGTATATATACAAGGTCATTTCCATCTATTCGACAATCAAGCAAGTTCAATTCATTCTCTCATTACAGTGTGAATTCCTTCAAAAGCAGTTTGCGAATTATCTCTAAATGCAGATTTGAAGATCAAGGAAGTGCAGATTATTATCTGTCATTGCATCTAGAGTTGGTGCTGAATATAGGCCTTGAGTGTGGCCTCATTGTAAAGAGATTTGTTGCCATCTTTTATATATATAAGTGAGATCTTTGTTGCTGGGTTTTTCTCCCTCAAGTGGAGGGTTTTCCCAGGGTATTTTCTGTGTTCATGTGTCTGATTTTGAGTTAAAATTCTGCTTATATAATCTGATTATAAAAACTAACATTGTAAACTATATTCTAATGGAATATAATGTAATAAGCGCTATGAACATAAACGAAAAAAATCTATATTCCACAATTCATGGGCTAAACTCTTATTTTTGTTTGCTCTCTATATCTATATATGCTATTAAAATGCCTTTAAATTTAAAGAATAGCTCTCTCTCCCTCTCTCTCTGTTTTTCAACATCTTTTGAAAATATGATTTTTTCCATTTTAAATCCCAAATTTTGAAAAATATCTTGATTTAATTGGAAAATTGCTTGTTTTCCAGGTTGGGGGACTTGTTTCAATTAGTGCTCATTGATGTAGAATAAGTGCTTGCATTCTGGTTATAAATGGAGTTTTTTGTAATACCTCACAACCATATGGTGAAGATTGTTACACTATGAGTTAAACTGTAACTCTGTTATCATGGAGTAAAATATTATGTTCGTTAAATGATTAAAATAGGTTCCCATCACTTTACTAATATATATTATATTTTTAATGGCCGATGCCCATAAACCATGAATTGTTAAGTTAGCAATTGTAGAATGTCTTCATGTTGTCTCCATAATCTAAATAGGAGACTTGGTGTAAGATAAATTTTTTACTGATAAAATGACAAATATATGCAAATTTATTTTTATCAGTCTACTTCTTGGCTGGTGCTCAGCAAGCATAATTAATTAAAAGCTGATCACTTAAATAATAAATAATTAATTAAAACTCATGAAGATTGGGTAGAAAGCATCTAGTAGCTGAAGTTTGTCCTTAGATACATAGATCTTAAAACTTATAGTGATTTGGATTCCTTTGCAGCCGCATGGTAGATCCTATAACAGTTGATCTTCGCAATATGAATTCATTAGCAAAGGTATATATAAGTTTACACAAATTTATTCATACTATTAATGGAATATTCTGCTTTCTTCCCACAGTTTTTGTCATAATTGTTGATCTTGCAGATCATGAGGTCAAGGCGAATTGAGAGAGGAGCTTTGACACTTGCATCTGCAGAGGTTAAGTTCAATATCGATACTGAAACACATGATCCGTTAGATATTGGTGCGTTTTCTGTGAACTATTTTCTTTAATCATCGTTTTCCCAGAGTTATTTTTAATATGTAAATCATTTTTGAATTATATCACTAATTCGATATTGTTGTATTGTGACCAAAGTTTTGTCTCCCTTTATTTTAAAGATTGCCTAGCTCATTTCCTGCTTTGTGTGCATGCCTGTGTTTATTGATATTTTCAATGTCTAAATCCAGGTATTTATCAAATTCGGGAGACAAATCAAATGGTTGAGGAGTTTATGCTTGCTGCAAATGTTTCAGTAGCTGGGAAAATATTAGAACATTATCCCCTGTGCTCACTTTTGAGGTATTGTGATATATTGATTTCAAATATTAAATAACATACTCTGCTGTTATTAATGTAAGCCATTCTTTTCTATATTCATCTAGATTGTGCTTGTTTATCTCTTTTTTTTGTATCTTATAGTCAATACGTTGCTTATGGCACCTTTTTCAAAATCCAAAGTTACATGATAAACCACGTTTAGTAATTCAAAAATAGGTATATGAAGACCCAAGGATAATCAGTGATATATGATTGACATTGGATATTCCAATGTGCAATTTTTCAACATGGATTTAAGATTCACTTATGTGCTCATTTATTGTAAATTGCTACTTTCTTTTATACAGAAAATGTTATCTTTTTAATTTCAAACCAAGAGAGTGATCAATAAATGCTTGCGTGAAAATAAAATTAGACATTAAGGGTTCAAAAAGCTAAATGTGGATTTGGAGGATGGTAAAAGGAAAGAGGGGAGAGCAAATTAAGGTAAGATAGGTTAAACGATTATTGAATGAGATTTTAGCATTGGAGGTGTTGATGCATTTTTTTTGCACATAATAGGTGTTATGATCCTAATATGATATATTCCTAAGTATTTATTATATATTCCTAATTATAATAAGGATAAGCACTTGTGGCATGCTTAACCCTAACATGAATATTAGTTAATACACTTGTACTTCTTAATTAAGATGAAGGGGTATGACACTACATAGTTTAGCCTATAAATAAGGAAGAGAGCTCTATCCCATATCATCATATCATCATATCATCAAGTATTAAATTCGTATCATATTATTTGATTATTGGAGGTAACACTCCTCAAAGTGGTCTGCTAGATTTCTGTTTTTTACACTTATTTCTAAGAAGTATCATAACAAGTGGTATCAGAGCTACGATTTGGGGCAATATTTTTGTTTTCACCACATCTTCCAAATCAGTGCGAATTTGGATCTTTTTCTTTTGGGCTTTGAGGTATGTATTAGACAACTCTCAAAAAAATTCAGACTTTGCAAGGTATGTTTTCTAAAAGTTTTTGAAATTTAATGTTTTTTACTTATTTTGCTATATAGGCTGCAATTTTCGGATTTTTTTTTTTGAATTTAGGTTTTTAGGAAGCTTATAAAAAATTAGATAGGGTCAGTTCTTTGTAATTTACTATTGGAAGTAAAATAAATTCTTTAATTTAGTGGTCAAAGTTTAGTCAAAGCTTATCAAAAATTAAGTAGGGTTACTTTTTTGAAAAATTTATTTCTAGACAAAAAATATATTCCTTAATTTGGTGGTTTAAGTTGGGTCCAAACTGAAACATCAAATTCTCTCTCACACCAAATACTTGCTTACCTTAATAAATCTTAAAATATAAACATAATTGAAGCCATGTCATCTTTAGGATTAGAGGACCTTTTTACACATACAAAATATAAGGACACATTTTATTTTCCACCTCCTAAATTGAGGAAATAATTCTGCAAGGACATGAAACAATGATACATTTCATTAAAGATAAATTGTTTGACCCATTTGTAAAATCCTTAAATGAGGATTTAGATAGGTTTATGAAGGAATTATTATCAGAATTGAAGTCTCAAAAAAACCACCAAGGTGGGAACAACCCTAATAAACCAAATCAAGGGATAGGAGAACCTTTTCGAGGTGAACAATTATACCTACCAAGAATAAACATTCATAAATTTGATGGTAGAAATGTAATTTAATGGATAAGCCTCAACTTCACAATATACCAAAAATGCCATGGTTGACATAGCTTTACTATATTTAAAATTAGGACGATGCCAATGGTACCAATGGAAGATGAGTGATAGACAAGGACAAATTTTCAGTTGGCAAGACTTTAGTAAAGAATTAGCAACCTTCTATGAGTGACCATGCATTGGAAACTATTTTACTCAACTAAAAAAATTAAAACAATTAAGGTCTTTATTTGAATATAATGCTGAGCATTTGAGATTAGCACTTAGAGCTCTTGAGGCGACACCTTACCAAAGGCTACAATTGTACTTCAATGAACTTAAGGACCAAATTCAACATGATGTTCATTTGTTGAAACCTTGTACAGTTAGGAAGCCACACAACAAGCATTGCATATTGACAAACAAAACAACACCCAAAGTGAAACCATGAGAGTAACTAATAAAAATGTGACTAATCCTACTGGCAAATACATGGAAATTTTTTTTAACCTGAGAGAAATTAGTAAGTTCTCTCCTCAACAAGAGATAGAGAAAACAAAAAAAAGGCCTATGTTGGAATTGTAATAACAAATGGTTTAGGAGTCATAAGTGTTCTAGTAGTGAGGATAACAATATTGAAGAAGAGGGAGAAGTATTTGCAAAAGAACCAGACATAAAACTTATGAATGAGGATTCCAAGGAAAAAGAAAGCACTACTATCTCTCTACATACATTGAATGGAACAAATGTACCACAAACACTGAAAGTAATTGGTAATAAAAAAGAAAAATGTGAAAGTGTTAGTTGATACTGGTAGTACACATAACTTTATTGATAGAAGATTAGCTAATGAGCTCAATTGTTTTGTTTATCTTGTCTCTAATTTTCAATTCAAGATAGCTGATGGAAAGCAACTACCTTGTAGTGGTAAATGCCATCTTATAAAACTCTCAATGGGAAATTATCAACTAGATTTAGAAATGTTTGCTATCCCAATAAGGGGAGCAGATGTAGTTTTGGGTGTGCAACAGCTTAAACAATTAGGAATAATAACTTTCAATTTTCAAGACTTATCCATGGCCTTTAAGAAATATGGGAAAAAATATGAACTTTTGGGAATAAAATCACCACCAAGTAAAATCATTAGCTTCAATATGATGGAAAAATTACTCAAGAAAATGTTCTTATAATATAGGGGGTGCAAATACATTTTATAGAAGCACAAGATATGATAACTCAAGATAACCAAAAATTCAAGATATTATTCAACACTATCGACAAGTATTTCAAGAATCTAAGGTTGTATCTCTAATTGGAGATCATAATCATGACATTGAATTAATACCAAGCAGCATTGTTCATCCCAACAAAAGTTCCTATTTATCCCCTATGCTTATTCTTAAGAAAAAGGATGATCTTGTTGATGTTATTGCAGCTTCAGGCTTCATACTTCCTTATTTATTTGTGATTATTTAATGGCAACATATCTCTAAGATGGCCGACCTCCTTTATAATTATTATTTATTATTTGTAATTATTTTTATGGTGGCCGACCTTGTCCTTGAAAAGCTGCGACCCCTCTAAGCAACATGTATATATAGAAGGTCACTTTCTCTCATTTGTGAATTAAGCAAAGTTCGATCTCCTTCTCTATTAAGTGTGAGTTCTTCAAGAAGAGAAGTGCGAATTCATATAGGAGCAAATTGTGAGTCTATTCAAGTGCAGATTGAAGGGAAAACTATTAGTGTGTGCTACAGTCATTGCTGGTGCTGTTTATTGGCCTTGTGTGTGGCCTCATTGTAAAGATACTTGTTGCCATTACTTATTTACTAAGTTACCGATTCGTCAATATTAGACCCCAGATACGATACGATACGATTCAGATTCGGGATTCGGATTTGATATGTCTCAAATTCGGCCAGGATTCGAAAATAAGACTGTGGATACGTTTTAGATTCGTGGGTTGACTGCGGATTCGGCCAGGATACAGCGCGATGAATCCAAGGAGAATCCGTGATGTATTTTGACGTCAAAACGCCCAATCCGCATAAAAATGTGTTTTTTTAATCATTTTTTTGACCGGATGTTGACTTCTAAATATTTTAATATTCATTGCAACCCTAATTTCGACCTCCAAACACACTAAATAGGTAAAAACAATCTCATTTAACAATTTGTGAATGAAAAACGAGTTTTTTTGCCTCCATTGCTGAACTTGCTCTCTTGCTTGCACAAGCTCGAATAGACTTGAAGGCTGATCGTTGGTTGTTCAAAGTTGATTGTTGTGCTATTCCTAAGCACTTGCAAGTGTTTGCCAAGATTCAAGAAGATCGTAGAGCAAGATTTGTTCAAAAGAGGTAGGTTTCTTTGAAGTTTTTTGATTTTTTTCTTACATTTTTTTTAAGTTTAACAAATGAACTATTTTGTTTTGTTTTTATTGTTTTACTTTTGTTGATTGTTCTCATTCTTTTAAGTTTTTTAGTTTCAAATTTCAATACCAAAATTATTTCAATCTGTTGTGCCTTGGCCCTTAGGTATTACAATGGCATCTGCTTCTAACTCAGGCCAATCTCGTTTCAAAATAAATGCAACCTCTCCCCTTTGGAAATATGTAGAAATGGTTCAACAATGTCCAGGTGGTGGAGTATTTATTTGGATTTGTAGTCATTGCAAAATTCAATACACGAGCTCATACAGTCGAGTGAAAGCCCACTTGTGTAGGATCCCTAATATTGGCATCAAACCTTGTCCGGGACCTCCAGAAGGTGATGGCAAAGGCCTTGCAGATGACATAGTGTTGAAATATATTGCTGAGCAAGAAAAAGCAGGGCAAAAAGCTGCTAATCTTAAAAAAAGCCATCCTTTGAGGAAAGGATCTCAATCCATGAAACCCCCTACACCACCTACTTATATTCCACCCACAAAAAGCCATCCATTTATGAACATCCCTGAAGAGCAAACCGTGCCCTCATCAAATAAAAGATCTAAGGGACCATTGGAAGTTTCATTTCAGAATGGGGCAAGAGAGATTGCTGATCAAGACATAGCAAGATGTGTCTATGCCAATGGATTGGCATTCAATGTTGTTCGTTCACCATATTGGCAAAAAATGATGAAATCTATTAATGAGGCTCCAAAGGGGTATAAGGGCCCAGGTTTTGAGAAGGTGCGTTGCACCTTATTGGAGAAAGAGGTGAAACATGTAGCAGACTCTTTGAAGCCCATAAGGGATTCATGGATTGAAATAGGGGTGACCATCGTTTCTGATGGATGGAAAGATGCAAAAAATCGCCCATTGATCAATGTTATTGCCGTGTCCCCTAAAGGGGCAATGTTTTTGAGAGCAATGGATTGTGAGGGACAGGTGAAAGATGGTCCATTTATTGCTAACATCCTTTGCCAAGCTATTGAAGAAGTGGGCCATCAAAATGTTGTGCAAGTTGTAACCGACAATGCCAAAAATTGTAGGGCTGCTGGGTTATTGATTGAGGAGAAGTATCCACACATTTTTTGGACACCTTGTGCTGTCCACTCCCTCAATCTAATGCTACAAAAAATTGGATCCAAAATTGAGTGGATCAAACAGGTGTATGCTGAGGGCGAAGACATCTAGATGTTTGTCACCAACCACCATATGACACAAGGAATATTTAGACAATTCTCAAAATTGGAATTGTTGAAGGTAAGTTAATTCTCAATATTCTTAAATTTTTAGTTTTCTTTTAATTTTAAATTTTGATTTTGTAAATTTAAATTACATTTTAATTTTAATTTTGATTTCCAAACAGGTTGCAGAGACCCGTTTTGCCTCCAACACAATTGTGTTGAGACGACTTATAAAGGTTCGTGAGGCACTTTGTGCCATGGTAATCAGCCCTAATTGGGCCATATGGAGGCAATCTAGCAGTGAAAGGGACAAATAGGATCAGGCAAAGGATCCTAGATGATTGTTGGTGGGATCGTGTTGAGTACTTGGTCAGTTTCACTGAGCCTATACTGAGCATGATCCGTTACACAGACATGGATAGACCTTGTTTGGGAGAAGTATATGATGGTATCGACTCAATGATTGAGAAGATGAAAACCATCATCAATGCAAAAGAGGAAGATCCTGATGAAAAGTTCTTCAAAGAGCTACAGGAAATCATGGTTGATAGATGGAACAAAATGACCACTCCATTGCATCTTCTTGCTTTTGCATTGAGTCCCAAATATTATAGTCTTGAGCTTCTTTCTGTTACATCAAGAGTTGCTCCATATAGGGATGTTGAAGTGGCTCAAGGGTACAAGGCAGCAATTCGGAGACTCTTCACTGATCGTGACCAACGTGATCGAGTGAGGGCTGAGTTCATGGCTTTTGCATGCTCCGGTAGTGTTGCTCAGAATCTTGATGCTCTTCGAGACAAGTACAGGGTGGATGGTCATAGTTGGTGGTACTTCCATGGGCAAGAATACATGCACCTCCAACCAATTGCAATAAAAATCTTATCCCAAGTAAGTTTTATATTTTGTAATTTTAATTTTAATTTATAATTTTATATTAATTAATAATTTTGTTTAGTTAAATTTTGTAACTCTTAACTATTTAATTTGGTCTTGACTCTTAATAGGTTGCTAGTTCATCTTCTTCAGAGAGGAATTGGAGCACATACTCCTTCATCCACTCAATAAAACGCAATAGGCTGCATTCAAAAAAGGCAGAGGACTTGGTGTATGTGCATTCAAACTTGCTCCTCCTTACACACAAGCAAAGTTCCTACAAAGAAGGAGACACAAGGAGTGGGATATTGAGCCAGAGTAGCTTGACTTGGATGCTTCCACAAGTCACTTAGCTACACTTGATATTGATGATGAGTATGAGCCTGGAGCAGCTATTGATCGTGAGAGTGGTAGTGTCAGTGCTACTGCTATTGCTAGTGGCAGTGCTTGTGTGAGTGCCACGAATGCTATTTGTAGTTCTACACAAAATGTAGCATCTAATAATGCTAGTTTGTTTGATAATGATGACCCATATGATTTAGATTGATCAATGATCAATAATGGCTGATTGTAAACGTTTGACATTTTATGTTTGAACTTTAATTTATAATTTTATATCATGACATTCGAGTAATCACTAATATTTTAATATTTGACTTAGTGACTATGAAAGTGGTGATGTATTTTTGCTATGTTATTAGACTATTAATATGGTGGTGTATTCTGAACTTAATTACTGCTGCAAATATGTATATATCTTTGATTTTTATATGTTTTTTGTATTGCCATACCCAAGCTGTACCCAACCCCAAATTTTTTTTTTTGCCGAATCCCGTACTGGATTCTCGTACCCGTACCCGAATCCAAAAACGAATCGGTAACTTAGCTTATATATATAAGAGATATATTTGTTGCTGGGTTTTTCTCCCTCAAGAGGAGGGTTTTCCCAGGGTATCTGCTGTGTTATTCTGTCTGTTTTGAATTAATTTTCTATGCATTAAATCTGATCATAAAACTAACAGATCCATGGAGAATGTGCTCACATTACAAGAAGCTAAACAAAATCACTCATAAAGATAAGTTTCATATTCCTATTGTTAATGAATTGGAAGAAAATAAAATCTATGCAAAACAATCCAAATGTGTCTTTAGGGTGAAACAAGTAGAATACTCAAGACATTTGGTGTCACTTAAAGGTGTTAGATAGAGCCTCAGAAGAGAGGATTTCTGGGTCTAATAAGATATTTTAGAATATTTGTTCATACCTATCATCCTATAAAGAACAATTTCTTTTGGGAAGGCATAAAAGTAAATATGCAAAAAATTGTGATAGAATGCTTGATATGCCAACAGAATAAAAGGGAAATAATAAAGAATCCAAGCCTTTTACAAATATCAGGCATTCTAATACAACCCTGGGCAGAAATATTAATGGACTTCATTATGGGGCTGCCAAAGAAATATTAATGGACTTCATTCCAATATTGATGTAATCTGGCTTGTTGTGGATAGACTAATTAAGAACGCATGTTTTTGTGGACTCTCTCATCTGTTTTCTATTAATATTATGGAAAAAAGTATTCACATGAAATACACAAAAACTTCATGGAATTTTCAAAATCAGATTGCAAAATAGAGCCACCTCAAAATTCCTAATCAAGTGGAAGAATCTGCCAAATGAAGATGCAACATGAAATGATGAATGATTTATATGAAAGATATTAGAGTTGCTAATCATTGAGGGCAATGCTTTTCTGAAGGGGAAGGGAATGTTATGATCCTAATATGATATATTCCAAAGTATATATTATATATTCCTAATTATAAAAAGGATAAGCACTTATGGCATGCTTAATCCTAACATAAATATTAGTTAATATACTAATACCTCTTAATTAGGATGAAGGGGTATGTCCCTACATAGTTTAGCGTATAAGTAAGGAATAAATTCAATTATTAAATTCTTATCATGTCATCAATTATTAAATTCTTATCATATCATTTGATTATTGGAGGTAACCCCCTCGAAGTGGTCTGCTATATTTCTGATTTTTACACTTATTTTGAAGAAGTGTCATAACAACAGGCAAGGGAAAAAGTTATTCATGTTTTAGGTAGTTATCTAAGAACCAATGCAAGAGTTGCCCACTGCTTGTATAGGGTTTTTTAAAGAACACAGTGAAACTTAGATTCTTTACAAAGAGTGAACTTTTGAAACTATATTACCTATTATAATACACAAATTGTTGTAAATCTTGTTTGAATAGAATAAAGAAAATGAGAAAAGGGTGAGGAGAAATCTAAAGCTAACCAGATGTCAAAGATATTACAAATCACAACTATGAGCAATTCTCACTCAGAATGAGCAAAACGTGTACTAATAGTAATGACATTTCTCAGATCTTTCAGTAACATATTGAAATTCCTAAAAACAAACAGCATTACTCAAATAATAAAAGCAAATTAATTATAACCTTTTATCTAATCCTCATAAATATCTCAGAGCAGTTATTTCAGTTCGAAATTTTGGTTTTAAAATTTATTCACCACAGATGAATTAAATCTGCATAGCATGAATTAATTTGACACAATCATACCAGTGAAACACCAAATGAAAAGATCCATGTTCCATGTAGTCTTGGAACAGGGTAATGGGGGGACTAAGGGCCAGATTTGGGGATGGTGGTGCAAATATGTATGGTACTTAAAAAATTAGTTATAAAAAATGTACAGGGAATAATAATTAATAAATGAAATTTTGAAGTACTAAACACATTGCATTGAACAATGCTGAATATCAATGTATTTATATTATATTCAAAATGATGATTACATTCAAAATTCAAATGCAATTGGCCAATGGCCCGATGCCTCTAATCATCCCCAAAGTTTGACCAAACTCCTTATCACTCAAACTGTAGGTCTCCTTTGAGGTCAGGCTCTTCCGAACTATACCATCCACCCCTATCTATGCCACACCATCATCAATCTGGGCTCGCTGCTCTATCTCTGCATCCCATTGGGCTTATGGACTCTCTTTGTATATAAGCATGTTGTGGACAATGAGATGCAAGGCACTATGTACAACTGCAAGCTTCTTCGTGCTCTTAGAGGTAAGCTTGTTCTGCTTAACAGAGTGGATGAAGCTATAAATTAGACAAAGATATTGGAGTATGCTGGATTGGGTGCAGCAGATGCCCCCATAAAAACCAGCCTGTTTGAACCCATGAACGCTGAGAGCCATACTGTACAGGAAGTTTATATATATATATATGTTGGAGTATGCTGGGTTGGGTGCAGCAAATGTCACCATAAAAACCAACCAGTTTGAGCCAATAAAGGCTGAGAGCTGTTTTGTATGAGAAGTTATATGTATGCTACTATATACCCACAGCTGTATGTGTATGCAGGGAAAAAATTATCATTGTGGCGTATCTGAACCCTGAACCTATGTCACAAGGTTCGAGTTCGCATTCGTGTTCGACAACAACAAAATTCGGATGATGTTAGGCAAGGGGAAAAAATTCATGATTAAATTCACCTTTCTAAATTTGATTTAAAAAAAAAAGGTAATAAATCCATAAAAATAAAACAATATTATACCAAATTTGAATACATAAATAATAAACATATTATAGTTATAAATCTAATTTTAATATTTCAGAATGATAAATTTTAATATATTTTGTAAGATATAAAATCAAAAAACAAATTACATTGTTCAAAAAATATCATATAAAGATATTAAAGTTAATTTAAACTAAACATAAATTTAAAATAATAAAAACAAAATTTTGGTTGCATCTCGATAAAGAGACGAGTGAATACGAGCCATTGCAAATGCTTTGGTGGCTCGATGGAATAATGGATGGAGACAACGGCATAGAGCTGGCCAGTCGGGGGGTAAATACTGCAGGGTAGTAGTTATGGGTGGAGATAACGTGGCAACTAGTATGGGGACGACATTCATTAGGATAGGGCCAATCAAAGAGAGCTCGAAATAATTTAGATAGGGAGATAGGGTCGATTTCACCATAGGTCAATCTACTTTAGTTTGTCCTGCTCGATTGATCAACATCCACACACAAATGACTTAGATCTAGGGGGAAACTATTAAAACATTTCGAACTTTTGTCATGTAGTTCAAGGAAACCCAACGAAGCCAATAGAAAATCCAAACATAAGTGCACAAAAAATGTAAGCCCTCATCCATACGAATATTAGGGCGAAGAAAACAAATTAACCAATGAAGTTTGCTGGATTTTGAATTTCATAGATGAAATTCGGCGAACATTGTGACTTAGCCTTGAACAATACCAATCTTGTACCTGAACTGACAACTTACATTAGGAGACAAGTCAGAAATGACTTTCATGGAATCTTACCTCAGAAGAATTTAAGAAGGGAAAGTACCAAATAGAATACTAATGAACTCTTATTATAAAGAGAGGCAAAACCACTTGGTCACAAATATCTTTTATCATTATGCTTAAATATGGAAGGGTTCAGGGAGAAAACATTCTGTTTGAATTATTTGTTCATGGTATTACTTATAAATACATAATTTTTTGTGTGCCATTTGTTAGTGATATAACATCCAACATTTTCTAAGAATTTGCAGTATCCTTATCAGATTCTTTATATGTATTGGTACTCTTATCAATGGCCATGCAATTTGGTAATGAAAGGTTTAAAAACTCCCTAACCATCTAGGTCCATAGTGCACTAGTTGTTTATGTCAATCAATGGGAAAGTCAGTTCTTTGCCATGCCATTGCCTTTTTTTTTTATATAAAGATCAAAATTTTCTTCCCATATTTTCAATTTTATCCCAGTTCTTTAAACCTCTTATTTTGTCTCCTTACGGTTATACCTTTTTATTCTAAAAGCTTAATTTATTTAGTTTTTATTGGTGCATTTGGACATCTTTGGACTCAAAACAATTGTAGACAAAAATGATTGCCACAATTTCCAAGGTTTGTGTAGGCCATTTCATGGTTGGTCTCATAGCCCACTTTCTTTGAGAGTGTCTCCATATCACGAAAATATAACACAAAGCTTACCAAGATGTTCAATTAATTAAAAAGGAGCTAAAGCATCCTTAAATAAGAGTTACAAACGCTTTATTTGGAAAGGATAAGAGCAACAACTAATAAAGCAAAAGTATAAGAATTTAGCTAAAAGAATAAAGACAATTTCTAAAGTCTATCCTAAAGTCTAATTGACCATTATATACTAAATATTACAATAATATTTTAATAACCTCCCTTAATGGTCAATCTAGTAACTACACCAAGCTTATCCCAAAATTTTACAAATTTGTTAGGATCCAAAGACTTGGCAAGAATGTTTGCAATTTGATCCTTAAAAGAACAATATTGCAACATCATTAATCTATCTTCTATGAGTTGCTTGTTGAAATAACAATGAAACTCCACATGTTTGGTACATTTGTGGAAGATTGGATTCTTGGCAAGCTTTAGGACCCCTTGATTGCCATAGAACAAGGGTGAAGGCCTTGCTTGAGGCATCTTCATGCATCCTTCTGAGCCATACTGTCTCACATGTTACTTTTGTTGTTCCTTGATACTCTACTTGTGTTGAGGAAAGAGCTGCTGCATGTTGTTTCTTGTTGGTACATGTGACTGCACCTGTACCAAGGCTAAAAACATATCCAAAATTGAATTTTTGTAATCAATTGAACTTGCTTGATCTAAACCTGTGAACCCAACCAGCCTAGGATCTTTTCTTCTAGTATATAGAATGACAAGTCAAGTGTCCCTTTCACATATCTCAGCACCTTCTTTGCTACAACCCAATGTTCTGCTTTTGGGGTTGTCATTAATTTGGAGATGAAACTCATAACAAAGCTCAAATCAGGTCTAGTGGCTGTAAGTTATATAAGGCTGCCCACTAGTTGCCTGAATGTTGACTCATTTATTACCTTTGAGTTTCTTTTAGTTGAAAGCTTCAACCCTTTCTCCATAGGTGTAGATGAGATTTTGCAATCTGTCAGTTTGAACTTGTTGAGCAAACTCTTGGCATATTTGGATTGAGAAATTAAAATTTACCATCACTTGTTTGCCAAACTTCTACAC
Source organism: Sequoia sempervirens (assembly GCA_007258455.2). NCBI lineage: Eukaryota > Viridiplantae > Streptophyta > Pinopsida > Cupressales > Cupressaceae > Sequoia > Sequoia sempervirens. Next base: position 13,020 of record VDFB02173345.1, on the reverse strand, counting down.
CTACATAGTAATGTAGAAGGCCTTGATCAGTCATTTCAAAAGTTGTACTTAAATTACATTTGATTTGCTCAATCAAATGTGCTTCACTACTTGTAATAACAATATCATCTATATAAATGACTAGTAGAATGGTCTCATTGCCTACACTTGTGACGTATATATATGGATCCAAAGGACTTTGTTGGAATCTTTGTTCAACCAAATAACTAGCTTTAGGCCATACAAAGCTTTTTATAGTCTGCATACTTGATGCTCCTTTCCCGCAACTTGAAAACCTTGAGGCTGAGACATGTACACTTCTTTCTCTAAGTTGCCATTGAGGAAGGCACTTTTTATATAACATTCGGTGGACTTTCCAACCAAATTGAGTTGCCATGGCTAGAACTAAACAGATGGTGCTCATCTTTTCTATAGGAGCAAAGGTCTCCTCATAGTCAACGCCTTCTCTTTGTGTGAACCCTTTTGCGACCAACCTTGCTTTGTACTTGACTTTGTACACCCATTTGCAGCCAATGGGTTTCTTCCTTGGTGGAAGATCTGAAAGATCCCAAGTCTTATTTTTCATAAGACTTATGTTCGGTTTCCATGGCTTTTTCCCATTTAGGTTTCCCTTTTGCCTCCGCAAATTCCTGGGGCTCATAAATTCCCTGAAGATTGGCCATAAGAGCAAAGTTAATTGTGTTTTTGCTCTTGCTTCTCAATGATCTTCCTTCGATCATTTCATCATCTTGAGCATCTCAAATGGTGCTTTCTCACCACTTTGGTATCTTCCTAGAAGTCTTTTCTGCCAAACCAATGTTGTCATGATGACTTGGACTTCCTATTTTTGTGTCATATGGATGTTGATCCTGATTATCATTGAGAAATTTTGGAATTTTCGATCGTGTTATCTTGCCAAGAGACCCCTCATGCTTGGAATCCTCTCCCCCTTTTGTTGAAGCTTTGTGAAGCTTAATACCTAAGTCCTTAGCCACAATAGGCTATTCTTTGGTAATTTTGAACTTTGGAGAGAGTTGAAAATGTTTACTCGCTTATGCTACTTGACCGATTAATATAGAGTAAACGAGAATATATAACAACAGTAATAAACAACACTTATTCAACAATGCACATGCACATAATAGTTAGTGTATTCTTCATTCATCAAATATGTAGTAAGTACATCATACACTATGTGCCGTCCTCAAATACAAATGAAACATGAAATATTTAGTTGACCAATGTTGGTTGAGGACACCAACTGTCAACAACTGCCTAGTACAACTAACCAACTGTTAGGGACTAATTCCCGATTACAATATATACTAATTACTTTTGTTGAACACAATATTATTTATTTATTTATATTTTACCGACTATGTCAGCCCCCCCCCAAATAGAATGTCATCTTCCAGACGACAACAAACAAAATTGGGAGTTGACACCCAAATTACATCTACTGAGATGGAGGGTGAGAGGACGTCCTTGGATGTATAGACGATGTTGGGGTAGATGTCGACGAGCATAGCTCAGCCTATGAACCTCCTTCGTACGCATCCTCAACTCGTGCTTAGCCATGATCTCCCACTCCCTTGCTGCCTTGACCATTTGCACAACCTCCATCGCTTGTCATTTTGCTTGGTCAACTCTCGCCTTCTTTGCCAACTTGGCCTCCATGGTAGTCACTCTCTGCTTTGTCTCCTTCATCTTTGTCATCTTGGCCTCTATGGCTAATACTCTCGCTTGCTCATTGGTGATGAGTTGTGTCTGCTGAGCTAGCTGCTCCTGGAAATTTTGTGTATGCTTGGCTAACTCTTCCGTACCTTTTGTACCAATTATAGAGCCTTGATCTTCTCCTGCACCGCCTTGTTAGTGGATGTCATTTGTTGTTTCAACCTATGGAATACAACCTTGAAGGATGCCTCTATACCAAACATGGCTAAATCAAACAACCATTGCTCCCTCCTATTGAAGGCCTTGTTGGCTGCCAAGCTTGCAACATTGCTAGAGTCTCAACTTCGGGCCATCCTTTGGAAGTGAAGCAACGAGCGAATTCTCCCTCACACCCTGTCTGTATGAATGCCAATATCCATTGCACCTCCTTTGCCACCAATGGAGATTGACCTATGTCCAGCTGTTTGGATGTCTACTACTTCTTGCATCATTGTTGCCATCGCCTGAAGTTCCTGAATGTACCTTTTAATTGCCCCCAAAGGGTCTAACTCATCCAGTTTGGCTATCTCGATGATCAGCCCTTCGGATCCACTCGACTCATCCTCATCTTCGCCTGATGCGTTGGGTAGTGCTAACTCCTCTCTAGCCACAGGTGGCTTCGACATTTGAGATGGCCCCCCACTCTCTTGAGTGTGCACTGTATCCAATGGGTGTGCCTATGAAAAGTTTGGTTCTACACTCTCAGTCACCATGGCCGTTAAATTGCTGCGAACAGTCACCCTCAGTAACCATGGTTGGGAACTCCTGCTCCATACCCTCGGCCATAACTCTTGAAGGACTTGGTGAGGGAAGGCTGGAACCTATAGTGGTAACCTGAGCATATTTAACCACTTGTCTATCTATGCAACATTGGTAGGTGCGAGAATATCCTTTGGTGGTGTCGAAACTATAATTGATGGCATTGGCGGTGGGTTTGGCAATGCTGGTGGTGGTCTTGGCGGTCCTGTCGATGCATTTGGTAATCCTGGAAATGCACTTGGTGGTCTTGTCGATGCATCTGGTAGTCCTGGCGATGCACCTGGCAATCTTGTCGATGCACTTGGCGATGGTGGCATTACCTCTAGTGTTGACACTATCACTAGTGGTGCAACTAACAATGTCGGTGGTGCTGGTAGTATCATTGGTAGTGCAATTGGCGTTGCCTCCAATGGTGCTAGCAATATTAAGGTGACTGGCTGTAGTGGTGGTATTCTTGTAGCCGTTACTATCACTGGTACAACTTCCTCTATGTGCATCTCTGGTAGTGACTGTACATCCGTTGACAGTGATACCTCTTCCTTTGTCTATGGTGTGGTAGTCGATATGGAGGAGGACAACTCTATTGGCGCATCCTCTTCTGCACTATCAACCGATGCCTCCCTTTGTTTCCTCTTCTTCCTTGGCTGTGTTGTCTCTTCTCCTTCGGTTGTTATGTCCAAAGTGGTCCAGTAGGATGTTGTTGGCAGTGTTGGGTCTATTTGGGCCACCGGTTGAAACTTCCCCCACTTGCTGGTGGGAACTTGTGTGTGAATAGCATTTAGTAATAGGGCAATAGCATGTTGCATCATGTAGAAAGCCTTATGTTTTTGTGCCAGGAATTCTCTAATCCATTTTGATAGTAATCTTGACCAATTGTATACCTTCCCTATGCTCAGCCCTATCATGTAGTCGATCATCCATATCGCTGCATCAGAATCTTTGCTTGCTCCTAGCAATCTGTAGTTCAAGTCCATTATGTAGTTACTTTCAAATGTGGCCAAGTAATTTTTCCTCAAACCTCGATTTATAGTACTCCATGTACTTTCCCTCTCTTGCTTGGTTAAGTCAGGACTACACACTCTCTTCATTGATGCTTCCTTGTGTTGATGTGTAAACATTCCAATTGGCTTGCACACCATAGTACCTATGGTTGGTATGCCGAACAACCTCTGGAAGTCTGCTAGCCAAAAAGAAATAGTCATCCTGTAACCCCCATAGTTGATGATTGATTTATGGGAGTGCTTGCAATAATTTGTCACCATTTCCTTTAGGAAAGGTTCAAACTTGCGAGAATTGAAGAATGGAAGCTGCACCGCTTTAACAACTTGTGCATGTTGTAGGGCTACCTTAAGGGCATGATCATCTTGATTATTTTGCCACCAATGTTTACACTCGCTACCAATTAAGCTTTCCCATGCGAGTGCATCCACATTTGTCTTAGCAACCGTCTTTCCTTTGCTTGGTTTGGCTGAAGCAATGTGTGGCTTGTAATGTGTGATTTTCTTCCCCTTGCTGCTGGTCGCATCCATGGCTGAAAGGAGTCTTCGGTAATGAGTTTCCCGACACTAGTTAAATACACACCTTTTGGAAAACCAAAAACGGTTGCTACAATTGTCAAGCCATACTGTGCAATTTTGAAATCATGCTTGACACCTCCGTCCTTATGCTCTGTACTGTATGGTGTACAAATGGAATGACTCCAGACAATTTATGAATGTTTTGAATCCGTAGATTGAAATGACTATAATCTACTCGTTGCTACACTTTTCTCCCAACTCCCTTCATTGTACAATCCAGGCTCCTTTATGCTATATGGTGTTGACTGTACTTTACTTCCCAGACCTCCTACTCCATACAATCTTGGCACCCTTCGTCACACGTTGTGCACCCCAAACTACCTTGGCACATTTTGTTGCACGCTCTGCACTCCAAATTGTTGTACGCCGTATGTGTTGCACCTATTGTGTACTATCAACTCCAATCTCCCTTGTATGGACGTGTGTTGTATGATCTATCCAACAAGGTTTCTGATCTATCGTACGTTGGTGTTCCGTATGTTGTATGCGTGGAACCTTCGTGCCAACCCTTCCAAAATCTGTCGTACGGGAAATTGGTATGCTTTTCGTACGAGTGTGTCTATTTGCAATTTAATCCTCCATATGATGGGGTTAGTTTCTCCTAAATGTGTCAATACGTTGCTTCCTATCACCAATCTCCAAGGTCGTGCACCTCTATTGCTTGGTTGCTGCAATGTTTTATATTCTTATTTTGTTCGTACGGCCTTAAATAGTTCCCTCCTTTTAATATTTTTATTATTTTTTTCATTATTTTAACATTAATGTTTCCCCATTTAGTATTTTTTCCTTTCACCTTTATTTTAATACTTTTTAATTTTTTGCTTTTTTCCATTTTCATCATTTTCATCTCCGACATTTTTTCCAATTTTTGTTTTTCATTTTTTCTTTCATTCTCATTTTTTTCTTTTCTGGCCTTTTATTTCATCGTGTTTTCTTACCTTCACCTCCGACGTGTAGCACCACTTACAGGAGAAAGGAGGCCTTTTATGGCATTCTTCTTTGCAACATGTGTTGAGGTATTATAAATAAAAAAAATTATCTACTAGGGGAGTGAGTCCCGTACCTTTATAGCTTCCGTCAACATACCATCGGCCATATTGCTAGTGCCATGTCACGTTCTCTCCATCCACCATCGATGGACCTGTTGGATATCACTCGCCATAGTCCATTTGAAGTCACTAGTGTAGGGGGTTCTAGATTATGTTCTTTGGTGTGCTTGATTACCTCTTCATTGTATTTGTCTGATTGGGTGATGAGAATGTCTTCCGACATTATTAAGGCTTTCAGCCATAGTCCTTCCTTTTCTAGATATTCGTTCCAGTCATCCTCATCCTAGTCATCTTTGTCCAAGTCACCTTCATTTTGGACTAATTTTTCCTTTCCCTCCTCGGCTTCTTCGTCAAGTTCATAGGACACGTACCCTCTTCTCTCTCCTTCGTAGGGTGCATGAAGCTTCCTATGGCTCCATACTCTTTTCCAAAGTGCAGGTGTTCCGAACAAGGTATTGGTTAAATGTTTATGTACTTGGGGTACTACAATTCCATCTCTTTTCTTGACAAGTCTTTCTTCCACTATTTTCACGCTTCTTGGTACTGTCCAATCTTTTTCTTCTACAAATTGGCTTCCAGTTATTTCCCAATCTTGTTCTTCCATGATTCCACTTTTGCTTACTGTCTAGTCTTCTTTCGTTGCAAATCCCAACATATTTATCCTAATTGGTGCTTCTTTTCTCGTACAGTTTCAGTTTTGATCTATTGATGGGATCTTGTAGTAGAGTTTCGTCTAAGTTTCGAGTTTAATGGCGCCGTTGTCACCAACTTCTCTGATTTTAAATAGTCCCAGCCACCTTACCTTGAATTTACCGGGCTTCAGTTTGTTACAGCCGTTATATTTGAGAACCAACTGTCCTGGCTGAAAGTTTGCTCGTCGGAGGTGTTTGTCATGCTAGTACTTCTCTTCTGTGTTGCCTTCGTGGCCTATTGTATGAGTACTTTCTTCTCATCCAACTTGTTTAACTGAAACAACCGTTCCTTCAAATTTTTCGTGTTGCCTAGTTGGTTCTCGACGGTGATCTTCAGACTAGGCACCATCTGTGTTCCACGGCGATGCATCCCCCCTGAAAATCCTTGCGTTTCCTAGAGGGGAACGTCTCAGAAACCTAGGGACTTGGGGGGGACGTCCCCCCACTAGCCCACCACTAGCACCACCATCCCACCACCAACGTCGCTATCTCCAAGACACTGCTAGGACTTTTAGGATGCTAGGGTGTCCTCGAGACGTCTAGGGAACTCCTAGTTGTCTCCAAGATGTATAATTCTTATACTTATACATCTTTTTAGAACTATTTTTTCAAGTACTATATGTATTTCAGCACCCTGCCGTTGTCCCTCCGCTGTCCCCTTGCCGCCCCCAAACTTAGACCCCTTGTCCTGGCATACCCGAAACGCGTCCACTACCGTCCCCCCGTCCTTGTCCCCAAAACCTCGTGGAACACTGGGCACCATGTACTCGACGTGAACTACAACTTCCTAATTGTACATCAATTGAAAAGGCGTGTGGCTTGTCGTCACCTTGTATGTCGTCCAGTATGCCCATAGTATGATAGGTAACTTCTCTTACCAATCAACTCCCTCGATACCACACGACTTGTGAATGATTGAGACTAGTACCTCGTTTGTCAACTCTTCTTGTCCATTCGCTCTTGGGTAGTACAGACTTGACAAATTATGAAAGATTCAGAATTCTGCCGTCATCAAGCGAATGACATGGTTGACAAAGTGTCCTCACTTGTCGCTTGTAATTTGTATTAGGATGCCATACCGAGTGACTATTTGTTTGTAGATGAATCTTGCCTTACTAATTGCCAAGCACTCGGTAGCAACGACTATGTACCTACACCGATGTAATTGGCTGACTTTCAACAGACTGATGAAGTGTATTCCCCATTGCTCGAAGAGTTTTTGAGGTTTAGACGGAAAGAATGACATGTAGTCCCTCTTTAGCGGCTTGCCAACTCTCTGACAAGTGCCACATCTAACCACTCACTCTCAGGTGTCGATGTGCAACATTGGCCACCATAGTCTTGCCAACAAGATTTTATGTGTTGTAGCATCTAGCCCCATTTGTCCTCCCACCAATCCTTCTTGTGCTTCCTTAAGTACTCTGGGAATTTTTTCTTCCATGATGCATTGCTGAAGTACTTGGTCGGACCCCATCTTATATAACAACCCATTAATGAGTTGGAATGTTTTACTTTTTAGTACTAGTTTCCTTTGTTCCCTTGGTGGCATCTCCTTTGGAAATGTGGATGTCGATAGGTACTCTCCAATTCTCTCATACCATGGGGTAGTGCTGCAATTTGGAATAAGTGTGTTTAGAAAGTCCTAATTTACTCCTTTTGGTGGTTCACTTGATTTAATCCTAGAGAGTTGATCAACGATGACATGGCTCTTTCTTGGCCGAATGATGATAGTGAAGGTAAATTCTTGTAACAATAGGAGCCATCAGCTTACCGTTCCTTGTATTATCGTCTTGTTCACCATGTACATAAGAGCCTGATGGTCAACGTAGAATGTGAAGGGTGTCACAGTTCACCAATAAGTAATGCTTGAACTTCAAAACGACAAACCATTCCTAACACTTCCCTTTTTGTCATACTATAATTCTTTTTTGCCTTAGGTAGTAGCTGATTGGCGAAGAATACCGGGTGGTCTAGCCCTTGTCGTCCCACCTGTGCCAATGTTGCTCCTATCACATAGTTTGATGCGTGGACATGTACATGAAATTCTTTACTCCAATCTAGGTATGCCAGGATTGGTGAATTGATTAGTCGTGCTTTTAGCTCCTTGAAGGCTTCTTCTTATGCTTTTGTCCATACGAATGGTTGCGCTTTCCTAGCGAGTATGTCCAGTGGATAAGAAATTTGGGCAAAGTTTTTGATGAATCTTCTGTAGTATCCATCATGGCTGAGGAATGACTTTACACTAGTGATGTTTTGTGGCAGCTCCATCTGTATGATACCCGAATTTTATCTAAGTCAATCTTCAATCCAACATTTAGACTATGTGTCCAAGCAATTTCCTTTGAGGCACCATGAACCGACACTTCTTCGGGTTTAATGCTAGTTGTGCTACTTTACATCATTCCATGCATTCTCAAAGAGCCTTCAAATGTGTTTATCGCTATAAAGCGACCAGTCATCCAAAAACTCCTTAAAGTTCCCCATCGACATCTTGTCAAATATGTGTAGAATTATTCTTTGGAAAGTCGTTGGGGTGTTGTACAGACTGAACGACATTCGGTTGTATGCATACATTCCATCTTCAACTACGAACGCCATCTTTAGTTTATCTTCCTCAGCTATACTTATTTGATTATAGCTCGAGAACCTATCCATAATGAATAGATTTCATGGCTCACCACCTCTTGTAGTACTCAATCGGTGAATGGGATCGGGAAGGGGTCCTTTATATTTACGACATTCACACTTCAGAAGTCCACACATATTGGAATTTGTTGAGATTCTTTAGTGATATGACGATTGGTGACACCTAATTGTTGACCTCCACTTTGAAGATGATTCTTGCTTCCAACATTTTTTCAATCTCTTCTTGTACCTTTACAGCATAATTTTTATTCAGTTAGTAGGGTCTCTTTCGTACAAGTTGTGCTCCAAGTACCAAAAGGATTCTATGCATGCATAGTTTTGGGGGTATGCACGTCAAATCTTTGTACATCCATGTGAAGGCATCTTTGTATTCTGTGAAGATTTTAAATGCCGCCTTCAACATTGGATTCCGATCATCTCTGACCATAATTGTTCGGGGACTATCCTCCTCTCCTAGATTCATCTTGCCCCTTTCAAAATTATGTGTTGGTGTGTCGTCTAGCCTGGTCACTCCTTCCTTGTTCTCTCCATACTTTGGAGGAAATGCTTGAACTCTTGAGGCATTGTCCTCTTCTTCCCCTTCCAGCTCTCTGATTTGTAGCATGTTGCAATCTCGTTGGAATACTTCGTAATCCTCCATCTGCCAATGGAAGAGTCCATTGAGTGAGCTTGTCTCGTCCTCCGAGCACTGTTGGAGGTTCAGGACACCTTCGTTGTTTGGTTCTATGGCTCCTCTTTCTTTGTCTATTCGTGATCCTCCTTTAGACTTTGAGTCAGATGATGCCAATTCTTCGTTGACTACTTGATTTCTTAGATCCATCACGTACTTTCTCCCATTGTTCTCTATGGAGAGTCTATTTCTTTTCTAGTTGTGGTCTGCCTTGGTTGCAATCAACCACCCTCTCCCTAGTAGTGCATTGTACGCCTTTTTCTCCAGTGGGATGACCATGAAATTCAATAGGAATGTTTGGGTTCCGATCAACACTTTTTGCACCATCAGTGTTCTCAATGCCTTGATGCCATGTTGGCTGACACCCACCAATTGGAATGTCGATGGCTAGAGTGTTGGTTTCCCGAGATACTTCCATGTGTCTTCGGGTAGTACGTTGACTCCAGATCTTTCGTTGACAATCGTGTTTGTTAGATTCTTCCCTTTGATCTCCATTTGTACAATAGCTAGTCTCTTCCCGATATTTACCATCAACAACATTGGGTTGACTTATTCACCTTCGAGTGGTGGTTCCACTACCATCTCCTTTCTTTGGCCTACCTGTTGTTAACTTTGCTCATCACCAACTATGTTTGTTATTGCTGTTCCCAGTTGTGGCATTGTTTGGAGAAGGTTCGTTACTTTAATTGGTACAGTAGTCTGCAATACCTACCGTATGATTTTCCTTTCGGACTCCAATTGCAACGATGTACTTGCAGTTTCCTGAGAGGTTCTTCACTCTTTACCATTGCTTGTTCTACTTTAGCCTTGGCTTCCCTCATTCATTCCTTCTCCATATAAGGATTTGTGTAGATAGTTTTCTTTGTTTATGATTTGGTGATTGCCAGTACTTCCTCGTTCTGTTCCTCCACGTCTAGCATGTTGATGCCTTTTTGTTTTAGGTAGGTAGTGTCCTCATGGTCACCCAGTGCACACCACTTACAAAGCTTCCCCGTTTTTTCTTGGTTTTTCTGGCATTCTTGGGCAAAGTGACCCCATTTGTTACACTTTCTGCACTGGACCATTGGTCGCCCCTTCGCATCGTACTAGATTCTACTCCTTGGTCCACTATTGTTCAACCGATTGTTATTTCCTTTTTTGTTGTGATACCTGCCAGGAGATGCATTAGTGGTATTGTTTTGAGGTTTAGGAGGTGTGGTCGGTGGGATTGATTGTTCCCCCTGGGTGAAGAGCACTTGTGCGCTTCTTGTTTTCAAATTGTATGAGCATTCCTTAATGGAATGTCCCATTATTTGGCAGATGTCGCAAAATAGTTTTTCGGGACAATTTGTTTTTGTATGGCCTTCTCCTTTGTAGTCGGTGCACCACAATTCCTTGTTTTCTCTTGTATTCTCCTTCTTGGCCTTCAACTACTTCATCATCCTCATCATGTCCTCTCTCAAGGCTTGAATGGTCTTTGATTCATCGTCGTCGTTGTTGTCTATGCTCTCGTCATCGTCCATCTTCCTCTTTCCTCGAGAAGATGTCTTGTCTTTGCTTTCTATGTCCATTGCCCGATTGTAGGCATCAATGTATGATGATGGAGGTACGACCTTCATCTTGTTCCTTAGCGAAGGGCTAAACCCTTTGATGAACCACCTCTTCTTCAGCCTATCGGCTAGCTAGATTTCTAGTTTGACCAACAATTCCTTGAGTCTATGATTGTAGGCTCGTACATTCTCGTGCTTTCCTTGTTTTGTATTGTATATCTTTGCTACAATCTTGTTGTCGTCTCTCAAGAGTTTGAATTCTTCTTGGAACGCTCATTTTAATTCCTCCCATGTGTTTTTTTTTGTCTTGATTCTAGTTCAGTATACCAATCGATTGCTATTCCCTTGAGAGTTGCTGGAAATGCCCTTAGCCAATATGCTCTGTTGTCTTGAATGTTCACTACCTAGATTGTTTCACAAGTTTTGCAATGTCGTACAAGGTCCTCTGACCCATTTCTGGTGAACTCTAGGAGTTTCTATTGCTCCACATTTGAACTTGCTGGGGGAGTCACTATCTTGCCTCTCTGCTGCACCTTTTGTGACAGTGACTTGCTTGGTTAGTTTGCACTCTCGAACATGCCTCAATCCTCAACTCGTCCTTCGTTAGTGTTTGTCACCTTTGGGCTTCCTTCGAGGTTTTTCCAATGCTCTCTCTGTCCTAGGGTTTTGGGCTCTAGTCGCTCGATGTTCAAATCTTCCTTCAATGTCGACTGTTCAATTTAGCTAATGGTCTCTGTCAGATTGTCGTATGTTTCGTCTGGCCTTCCCCTTTGGCCGATTCTATTCATGTGAATTGCTCTTGAACAGTTGGGCTGGCAGTTTCCTTCTTGCCTTCCCCCTCGCCCGACGATGAGCCTTCTTTATCACCTGACAATGACCCTTCTTCATCTAATGGTTCCCTAGCAATGTTTTCTTCCTCACTTTCCCCTTCGTCCAATGATGATGGTATAAACGGTTCTATTACTTGGTCGGTGAGATCAATTTGTGTTTCATCATCAGGAAGTGGTAGGTGTCTGGCTATTTCAATCCAATTTCCCCTTGTACATTCTCTTGTCTTGATGGTTCTTTGTCTCTCTCGACTACGTTTTTTGCTCACACTTCGGCTTTGACTTATATTCTTTGGTGGCCTTGGACTTTCTTTGAGAAATCCTTTTCCTTTGTCAACTTCACCCCCCAGTCGTCGTCATCATTCAATTTTCTCTTTTATCCTTAAGGATCTTATTTTTTAGTCAATTGATGTGATCACTTTGTTTTAGTTTTTCGTTTTTGTTAAGGTTAATGACATTAATTCTTTGATGTACGTTGTATCAGTGTCACACTCTTCCTCCTCTCTTCTGTTTCGTTCTTCGTACTGCTACAGTATTTGTTGCCTTCCTTGGTCCCTGTCTTTCTTAGCGTGAAGGTCTTGTAGTATGGTAGTGTCGTGCTATCAATCTCGACACTCGATGGAGAAGATGGTCGACCTCTAGATTGACAATCAGGTTGTCCCAAATGGCCGCTTGAGGGACCTCTTGCTTGAGAGCTTCCCCCTGTACATGCTCCTTTAATGAGATATCCCATAGATTTATGATGTCTTTTGTCAACGTGTCCTCTCTTTCCTCATTTGCTTGCACCAGCTCTTTGGCTGGCTGACCCATTACAATGCTGTGACTCCCATCTGTGTTTGGTGTATTGCTAGAGTTTGTATCGGCAATGGCACCAAATGTTTACTCGCTTATGCTACTTGATCGATTAATATAGAGTAAACGAGAATATATAACAATAGTAATAAACAGAAAGGGCCTAGTTTCCTTAACAATTATGACATCTCTATGGAATGTCAAGTGGTTAGTGTCCACATCAATCAGTTGGTAGGCTTTATGTTTGTCATTGTACCCAATAAGCATTAATTTCTTACTCTTAGAGTCTGGCTTAGTTATCTTTTCATTTGGAATCTAGGCATATGCTAGAGAACCAAAGACCTTAAGATGACTCACTTTGGGTTTTCTCCCAGACCATGCTTCCTCTGGGGTTTTCTCCTTCGCTGCCCGTGTCGAAGGCCTGTTAAGTAGATAAATTGTAGTGTAAATTGCCTTAGCCCAAAACTTCTTGGGAACGCTTTTATCCTCCATCATACACCAGACCATCTTTGTAATTATAAGATTTCGTCTCTCAACTACTCCATTATATTGTGGAGTATAGGGTGTTGTGTATTGCCTTCATGATTTCATGTTTAGCACAATTGTTTTTGAATTCATTTGAACAAAATTCACCTCCATTATCAAATCTAAGAGTAATGATTCCACATCTTGACTCTTTTTCTACTAATGCTTTGAACTTTTTGAATTCATTAAATAAATCTGATTTTATTGTCAGAAAATACACCCACATTTTCCTACTGAAATCATCTACAATTAAAAGAAAATA